>VUQK01009073.1:29106-41671 GCA_015106715.1 Bujurquina vittata | reverse complement strand
GGAGGGTTTAAAAGGCGTGCGTCTGTTTTTTTTTTGGTTAAATTTTAAATCCCTTCCCCTTTCCCCCCCACTTTCTCTCTCTCTTTTTTTTTTCACAAATCACTTTTGCTTTTTTCCACACATTTAAATCTGGTTTGATGTTGAGAGGGGCTGAGTTGATCTACAGTGTGGTGTGAGCTGGTTGACACGGAAGCTTCCTCTACTGGAAGGAACCTGGGGCGTGAGAAACAAATAGAGACTGCATGTACTGTATGTGCACAAACACACGCACGCACGCATACACGCACACAAAACTTCTCACTGACAGTGATGCCATTTTACATTAAACTGAGGCAAATCTCAAGATTCAGTGTTTATTTCTTTAAGTTGACAAATGCAGCATTTTCTTTAAACAAATCTGATGCAAAGACAAAATTAAAAAAGGGCCGTTGCTATTTTCTCTTCCTTTTGTGAACCGGCCAAAGTCTGTCTACCTAAAGTCATTATGACCCTTTCATATACACCAAACCTGTCCATTTTCAACATCAGGAGCAGTTTGAATGCAAACTTGGCAGATACAAATATTTCTCTTCTGTACAAATCACACACAACCCAGTGCTGATGCTAACTGCTGGATCTGCTGCACATTACACATTATATAAATTCTGTGAAATTTGCTCTTTACACAGTTGAACGGGATGATTTTTGCCGACGGGCTCCCAGAGTGATGCAGGTAAACAAGGGCTAACTTTTAAAGAGCATGGTGCACAAGTAGCTGGTTTAGGCAGAAATCTAGGGATTTTTCTTCCCTTTAGTCAAATCTCATATCTAATTGAATGTTACCTGTTGTCAAATGTTTATACTTTACATTACTGCTGAATGCTCTCCAAAGGGTAATTTGATTTGATGTTTTAGAAAGGCACTTTAGCTCAGAGGTGGAGAAATACCAAATAAAAATATATTATTGTGCAAATAAAATTTTCAGTTCAGTTCAATATGATTTATATAGCGCCAGTTCAAAACAGCTGCCATTTTAAGGTGCTTTACACTGAAAGGTAAATTAAGTAAGTAAAATGTATTTATATAGATCTTTGGCTTCACAGTATAACAGAAAATAAAAATGGGTAGCTACAACTAAAACTAAAATGGATAAAACTAAATAAAGGCAAACTTGCACAGGTGGGTCTTAACCTTATTCTGTAAGGACTTAACATTTCCACAGTGCCAAACTTGCAATTTCCACACCTTTGGTGCCACAAGCTCAAAAGCATAATCCCCATTGGTCCTTAGCCTTGACCAAGGCACTACCAGCAAGCTTTGGTCTGTAGACCTTAGATTAGACTGGATTAGCTCAGTAATATGAAAGGCATTTGACCATGAACAGGTCTGAAGACAATCACTAAAATCAAAGCCTCAACTTTATGTGTAAAGAGGACAGAATTTGTGTCACATGGAACCTAATGAGAAGCCTCACAGGAGCATTCTGGACTGTTTGTAGGTGATCCAGTGCAATAATCAAGCTGTGACAGAATAAAAGCAGGCATGATAATTTCCATATTAATTTGAAACACAATGAGACAAAATCCACAGATGATAAAAACGGGATCATGCAAAACAGCCGACATGTTTATGTTATTAAGGCCCTAAAACACAAGCACTTGGTGACACTGGGAAGGAAGAACTCCATTTTAACTGGAAGAGACATGATTAAAGTCATTTGTTTTCCCACGTTGGACACACCTACAAGGTTGAGTTGTGGAAACCAGCAGCTACATAAATGGTTGAAAAGTCCTCTTAAAGTATGATGTACTTTGGTTGACTGCAAAGCAAATTTGACAATTCTGAACGAAGCAGTGGGTGGAAGACAGACAACCAAGTATAGAAAGGGGTGGTAACAATAGCTATGGTGTGTCCGTGTATGTGTGTGGAAAGGATGGGGTGGGAGGGTTAATCGTACCATGCAGAACATTTAAGCTCCGCTCTTTCATCTGCACACACAATCAGCCAGTTGTAGCCATTCATTTCTAATAACCAAGTTTCTGACTGTGCCTGACTACAATAGCAAACTGACAAGATGACGTTAGGCTGCTGGAAAAGAAGCAGCATGCAGTGGATTTAAACTTCAAATTTCATGAAAGGCCTTCCCACATTCAGCAGTGGTTTCCTTTATTCCCTGCTGGGAACAGTGGCTGCTTATTCTCCAACAAGCCCTAATGTATTCATAAATTATGCGTACAAAATACACACACAATTACTACCATTTTAAAAAAAAGAGCGATGAACATTGTATAATTTCAACACAGAGGGGTGTGTGTGCGTGTATATACTGTGTATATATATATATATATGCGCAAACAGAGGATAAACATAGACACCAGCTAATAAATGCATTTGGAAGGTGGGGGAACCCTAAGATCAGGTGTACTGTAGCTGTGAAGCATGGAAAACAGTGAGTTACAGCAGAATTAAGTCACATGATAACTTGTTTTGTGAAGCTGTGACCAGCCAACCTGTGCTGCTACTCTGATATTCACTGCTCTTTGAGGATTTAGCTAAGTCAATTCAATAAGCAATAAGCAAATGTTTCATGAGCTGTATGGCTCCTGAAACCTCTAGACAGCGTAAATAAAAGGTAGAATTTGGTGAGTGACTCTAATCAACATCATCACCCTGGCTATGTACAAGTCCAACATAAAGTGTTACTGTAAACTTCACCTCAAGTTTAGCCTGGACTAAACTGTGACAAAATGCTTACTAGGATTACAGCATTTACAACACAAAATTAGTATAATTCAATTTGTTTTGAAACACATTTTCACAAAAACATAACTTTGGCAACACATCATATAGGTCCAATATCTGACTTACAAACTTTAAAATGAATTTGGACAGTAATATTTAAATTTACACTTTAGCAAATCCCACTTTCTCTAATCTTCCTCTCCTGTATTATTTCTTACATCTTTCTCCATCTCTTAGTGTCACATATTAAAGTTTTTTCTCTCTCTGGGAAATACAACAACTGTGCTTTAGCTAGCAGATGTTTTGTGAAAAACTGCAAAGAAACACTGTGTGTTTGCTGATATTTGTTGAGCTGCTCAAGAAGTCGCATTTCAAATTATTTCTTCAAAAAAGAAAAAGTTACTCTATTTATGCTTGCCTCTCTTCAGCAGCTAGCTAGATGCTGAAGTACTGCAACTGCAGCTTTCTATATGCACCCTGAACACATCACAGTGATGAGGAAAAAAAAAGATGTAATCATTTCATTATTTTCTTATTACAGAGGAAGTATCTCTGGAAGCAACACCAGGCTGCAGCACACAAAAATGTATTCATTCCAAAGAAAATTGCATTAACCTGCCTTTCAGATTTAATTGCTTGCTATGTGAAGGTGCCGGAACGCTGTTCCAGATCACTCTGACCCTTTTTAACCCCTGCATGTATCCCCTTACTTTTTTTTAATACTTATTTTTTAATCAATATTTGGGCTTATTTGTTGTATAAGATTATGTTCCCACAATTATTTAGCAAATCCCTGGAGCGCTTCACTATTTCTGAAACCTGTTCCTCTACAGACAACACCATCCACCTCAGTTTATTCCTCTGTGGTTGTGTTGTGATGTCCATTTTGTAATAGGCAATGATAATTAGAAGAAAACTGTATGTATGTTTGACCTAAGCTAATTAGAAAGTTTGCAGACTTGGCAGCAGGAATCAGCAGTGGGATAATGAATCATAAAATGGTTCATTACTGCGCTCAGGGAACACTCTCAATCTCAATAAATGGACATGGGGCCTAGCAGACAAATCAAACCAAGACGCAAACCTCGCCTCATTTACTTGCTGAAAGGATCACAATAAAAAAAGGAAAGAAAATTCTTTTTTTGTCACTAAATGGTTTCTATTATTAAAGTGTTTCTCTCACCCCATTCCTTCTATCTGTCCTATCTACGCCTCGCTCTCAGTCCATCTCTAAGGACAACCATTTGGATGCAACAGGGAATAAAAACTGCCATTTCTGTAAAATAGTCAATTTATTCAGTGCATTAACAATGTGCGCAAATCAAAGCAAGCTACTTCAACTACATAGAGCACATGTGCTAATAAACAGCACAGTATCTTCGATCAACTGTTGAACGTTATGCTGTACTTTGGCCTGTACACTGTTCTTCCTACTGTTTTCTTTTTCCTGCCCTTCCTCTGGCCTCCCCCTGAGAAATAAGTGTTGAATCTACCCACACACAGCGCTTCTCTTCTGCTAATCCTAAACCCACAGATATACTGTAGATGTATACCACTTCAGACCCAGAGGACAACAATCCGCCCACATTAGCTTCCTCAGACATCCAAGGCACCCTGTAGGCTCCCACTGGTAGGACCAGAGCAGAGCATGACATATAGATAATAATCCACTTTTACCGTCTCTCTAAAGCAAATATCACTCCCATGACATAAAACTTGATGTAAATTCCTTCCATGATTAGTTAAAACACTCCTTCAGCTCAATATTTAGCTATCTTTATAACACATTGAGACATGCAATGGATAGTTCACGCACACTGAACAAGAAAACTGAACCGTGACACATTAATTGTGTTAACGTTTGACAGACGTAAGTGGCCCCTTTACATTTAGATTAAATCCTTCTTTCAAAAAGTAAGAACCTTTTGTTAGAACTTTTTCTTTGCTTTGTCAACTTTACAATTTACCATTAGGAGAACATGCACTAATTTAAATTACTTTCTGTTGTGTTATAATTTTTGTAACTGAGTGAGACCATTTAGTGTTTACTTGTGTAGCTGATTTGAACTTTGATACCACTGCAGTTACCTGCATTCCTGAATAATAAATAGATCAGGCTAAAATTTACTTTTATGAATTTTCTTACAATGCCGCTTGTCCGCTAGTACCTACCCAGCTTGACTTGACTCATTTTTGAGAGTTTTCCAATAGTTGGTAGTACCTGGTACCAGGTACTGTTTCAGTAACTATTCAGCTGGGGTTACAAGCAAACTGAGCCTAGAATGGAATGTGTGACATTGATTGGTCAGGAAGTGACCTAACTAGATGGGTCATGAGAGCAACCCCTTCACAAGAATCAAACCTGCCGTTTTTGAAACCCGGCACTGAGGGAAATGGCTACACTAACAAACACAAACGTTAATCCAGAAGAAGCTAGACAGAGCAACCATTTGCATTTGTGTTGCAAACAAAGTTTTGGGCTGCCTTGCCAAGGTGGGACTCAACTGAAACCAATGAAACAGAGCAGAGTTGAGCTGAGTAGGTGCTAGTGGAAAATCAGCATAAAGCATGTGTCATTAAGCCTAATCAGAACAACTGGGATAGTCACCATTCTCTGTAACACCATCGAATGTTGATATATGAAGATCAGCCATAATCTGCTATAATTCATCAAGAGAGACGTTCGTGTCAGAGTTGCAAACATTTGCGGAGCACCCTCTGCTGGAATCGTATTCACCAGCAGTACAGAATTATCCTACTGGAATACATCAGATCTGTCTGTGTGTTTGTTGCTTTGTCTGCAAACTCCTACATGATGAGGGGTTGAGCACCAAAACTTCCCACAGGGACATCTGTGTCCACACTGGATACTCGTCACTCATCGCACATCACTAAGTGATCACTTAGATCAACATAATGCAGCCTGGTAATGGCCTAGCAACTTGCCATGTTGAGCTGTGTTTAGCCATATGCACCTTCAATATCTTAAGAAAGCATCTTATCGTTTTAATTTGACTTTTTGATTTACACATGCCTAGCAACCACTTGGCAATGGACCAAAATTATTTCTTTATATAAACAACTCTACCAGTCCTATTTTTTTGTACTTTTTTTCAATGTGAATAAGTATATTGGTTTGCCAACAGTATAAACAGGCCAAACAGTGTACTATTATTTTATTATTTATTTATTTATTATTTTTCAATTCAGGACATCAATGTCAAAAATCAATAAAGGAGAACTGCTGTGTTCTGAAATTGCGAGAACCTGGTTGCTCAGACTTTGGCCAGCTCCTTTTGGAGCCACAATGGGTTTATACACCTTTTTTATATATGCTTCACACATCCTTAAGAGCTGCAAAGGAGCTTTGATGTAGAAGACAGAACGTCCTTTTAATATTGTCTAAAGGGAACTCTACATTCAATATCTAAAGACTGATGTTTCTAATTTTTACATTTCTGCCTGGAACATTTGGTTTGGTCACAAAGCATCTTTAAGAATTAATGTGCATTTGTTCAACATGTTTTTCAACTGTTTATTTATCCACAGCTAAAACACAGCACACATGTTCAGAGTGGAGTTGGCACAAAATCTGCAGTTGGTAATCTCTGCACAGCAGACCGCACTATGGGAGCTAACTAAACAACATTAATAGTAAACATTTCCCACAGAACAGCGGAGGAAAAACTAACTCTGTTCACTGTACCACTCTGCTCCTCTAGTCTCCACCAGCCTCAATCAAGAGGCCTTTATTCTCTGACTCATATCTTCAGTCAGGGGAACCAGAGCTGCAACAAAATGGCTCCGGGAACAATGTGCAGGCCTGATTGCTCTATTGTGAGTTAGCTGTGCCCTTTGACATCTCCTCCTGAACCAAGAGTGTCTAATTCTGACAAGATTTGTCTGGAGACACAGCTGGAGGGCATTGTTACAGACAGGTGCCATATACAGCCTGTTCAACAAAGACAGTGAAGAGCCAGACAATAACAGAAAGGGGGGGAAAAAAGCTGCTGCTGTGAAAATGGCTGTCTGTCTGCACACGCTCTGGTTGTTGAGTCTTTAAAGAGACAGGCATAGAATATCCAAAAGGTTAGAGGTGGATAACAGAGGGAACATGTCAAGTGAAATCAGAGTCCCGGAAGGTACACGTGCTCGCTTTTGTACATTTGGCAGCGACAGAATAAGGAGGGTGTTATGTCTATAGGGCAGGACGGTGCCAGGAAGGAAGAGCAGGGCCCATGAGCAGGGGGGCACATGAAGAAAAAAAGATAAGTTATAGATCTGGTGTGAGAAAGTGTCTGGCATCAAAATTCATGTTAGTGTGTAACATGAAGTGGAGGAGGAAGAGATTGTACTGAGAAAGAGGGGAGCGGTCAAGTTAAAACAGACTGTCATCTATCCATGACTCACTGCTACATACGAAAAACAGGAGGCCTTTTGGAAGATCCAGTATAGAGGTGAAAACTGCTGGCAGCTGTGCATTCGGTATTACAAACTTGCCTTTAATTTCACCATTTTGCCACCATTTTAAACAGAAGACCATTCGCACACATTCCAACAATGTAAAAAAAAAAAAAAGTCAGCAAAAATAGGTCAACTTACAGCCTTTGTATATGTCTGTAGGAATCTGGACCGCACTGGAAGAGTAGTTGACCTTGTTTTTAAAATTGGGATCATCCACAAACTCCAGCTCCAAAGAAGTTGAAGTCTCCAGCGGATTCTCCTCTTCCCCATCCTCCGTCTGCAGACACACATGCACACACCCAGACACACACAAATCTGAGTCAGAACACAAATAAAAACAGACAGGACAAAAAAAAATGGAGAAACATGCTAATGTAGAATCATATTCTGTCACCTCCCACATACTGGTTGTATAGCACCCATCTGAGACTTTGCTACAAACAGTTTATTGTCCAGCTTTCTTACTTGCATGCAGAATTTTGATCATGTTTAGCAGAAAAACAGTGATTACTTTGTGTTGCCTTTTGTTTGCCTCCAGGTTTAGGCGGCTCTGTTCTCATAAGAGAACAACAGCAGGTATTACGCAGACATCAAATGGAGGGACTCATTAGTACTCCTGATGACAATCTCAGACACATGAGGTGTCACACAAATTAACCCCAACAATAACCAGAACCTAGCACCACTTAATCACTGTTTAGTTTACTACCAGGAAGAATGACAGCAGCGCGGTTTCCCTTCTCTCACCAATGAACATTTAACAATTAAAGAAATATATAATTAGCAACTCGTTTTTCTACTTTTCAGCTTTCTCAGCCTGGCCACAGGAGAGACACGATGAGAAAGCTTGACACACACATTACATTAGGAACTTGCCAGATATCAAAGAGAGTCAGAATATAAAAAAGAAAGACTGACATTTGAGCTTTTTATCTTGATAAGTTATCAGTGTAGTACAATCTGTGCCTGTTCTCATGGGATGAAGAGATTTTAGGTCATAAAAAAAGGAAATGGCAGCAAGATATAAGCCTATTGCCTGACTCGATTTATTAGCTCATCTTGATCTGTGCCCTCTAAAGCCCTCTGAGATGCACTTGTAAAATACAGGTAAAGCTTACAAATCAATGTGGTTGAGTCCTTGCTAAAGAAACCCCCCAAAAACAAACAAACAAACAGACAAAAAAAACACACAATTTAGTTTATGTGTACTCATGCTCCAGCTTCTGATACAGAAGTACCCCTCAGCAAACTCAGGCATCATGCTTCTGCCATTAGTTCTTTATTAGCAATCCTTCATTAGATTTCATTCGTGTAATACTTGCAAAACAAATCTCATATCTCAGATCATTCACCGTGCATTTGGGCAGCCAAAGAGCAATGTTTCACAATGGATCGCCTTGATAAAGCAGCATAGGTTAATTGAATCTGACATGAAAAAAAAAATGTTTGATTTTTGAAGAAATTAAATCAAAACCCCATGTCCAGAGCAAAATTTGATTGATGGGCACACTTTAATTGACTATTAAAATGCAATTACAAACTGTTGTCGGAACGAGCTGAAGGATAGTTATGCTGAAGGCTTGTTGAAAGACAACATATAAACTGATAGAAAATTCTAGCACAGGGAAAATAATACATCAGGAGACATAAGCTTGCACAGAATGATGCACATGAAATTTAACCCATAAACCAGCTGCTTTAAAAATTTATTATCAAAGAGTTCAACAGTAAAAGCAATGACCCATGTTTTGACCACAGAACAGTATCCAATAAAACTCATTTACCTTAATTTAAATTTAAAATTATAAAATTTGAAAGAATTTGACAAAAATGTTGGTAAAGAGAGAGTTGGAACAATGAAATATGTTGTCATTGTACAGTAGTAGGGAACATCTATGCACACAATAAATATACAATAACCTCTACCACTGTTAATGATAAAATAATTAAGCAAAATATTTTTTATTTACTGATTAAACCTTTATTAGTAGTAAAATAACAGTTCTGCCACCTACTGTGTAACAAACTGGCAGAACCTCTGTCTGATGTGTGTGAGTGGGATTAACCTCTGGGTACTGCTCTATTTTTTCTTTAAATTGCAAGTAAGTAAAGTCTAAATGTACACAATTCTCTGATTTTCACAATGCTTATATGGATCCTGCTGCTTTAGGTAATTCCACGAAGCTGCAGGTTTTTAATACTGTCAGAAAAAGAAAAAGACTCCTACAAACAGCAGTTAGCAAAAACCACAACTTAAGTTCCTAATCCTTTACAGACAAGCGTGTCTGTATGTGTGTGTGTGTGTGTGTGTGTGTGTGTGTGTGTGTGTTTGTTTCTGGCAACTGTAGCACAGTCTGCCTTTTGCATTCTCTGCAATATTAATTAACCAGTGCTGCTGCTTAAATGTGCAAAAACCCGGAGTTTCAGACTTTCCCCCCTGAAAAATAAATAAATAAATAAAAACCACTGAATTGGCAGCATGAATAGAGCACATGTTGTTGTGCATTGATTACATGTATCAGTTTTGATAGCAGGCAGCGTTTATTCCTTCATATTGTCAACTTGTGACTGACAGTTCAGGGGGTGCACTATGTTCATTACTGTAATTAAAAACCTGTTTTTGCTGCTGTTACTATACCCCTGACATTTTGCGCCTTAGACGACCGCCTATGTCAGCCACATTTGCCATGTGCCAGGCCTTTTCAGAGTCGTTCTCTTTAAGCACCCTCTGTTCATTAAAAGTTTTAAAAAAAATCTTAAATTAGCAGACATCAACAATAAATACATAATACACATAATCTTGTCGTCTTGACCCAGTCTCATGCAGTTTTACTTCATGAGAAAAAATAAGCTGAGGCTAAACTAAAGATTTAAGAATGGGCTACAGTAAAGGTATGTTCAGATGATAATATTATTGGCTACAAACTTACAAACTGGCAATTAAATGTTACATTTTCACATAATGAAATCTTAAGTATGATCAAAAACAGAATACTGTATTCAGTATTAAAACTCTTGTACATGTTGGATTGCCAGTTTTGCTTTTTGTTTCCACAGTAAACCTGAAATGGTTTGAGCTTTCACAGGCTGACTATCAAATAACAGTGTACCTGATTGGGTTAGGGATGTTGGCTTTTCAACAGCACTAACTGTGAGTTTGTTTATCACTCAGTGTGACACTAATTCTGTCAATGTCGGGCATGGAGCCTCTTTCCCCCCCCTTTCTTCAGAAGAGCCCAATCATAATTAACCAAGGCAGTGTCTAATTAGGAGCTGAATAAATCCACACAGGAAAGACTGATTGGTTCATTTTCTTCAACCATCCACCACCTGTTTGGCTCGATTCATTACCCAATTTGTTAATTTTATCTACCCGTTCTCAAGGTTTAATTAAAGGCTGAAGAGGCCAGAGATGACATTTTAAAGATTCTTTCATTCCCACCTTGAGCCAACCAGGGCTAACCTGAGACATGCCACTTGTGACCCAGTGCATGTGCTCGTATGAGGGAGTGTTTAGTTGTTGGGGAGAAGGAAGAAACAGTGGGATAGAGAAGGATAATCCTTTTAAACAAAGGTTCCTTCACAGAAAGCAACAACATGAACAATAAACAGATGTTTAGCATGCTTAACAGGTAGTGCTATTTGTGTTTGTATGACACATCTGAAAAACTGAAGAAAAAAAACATTTCAATTTTGATTCACCCTTATATTAATCACACTTGTAATAATATATTTTATATGTCTGATGGTTGTCTAAAGTAAATTATGGCCTAGAGACGTGATTGACAACATTTTCTGCCAGGCAAATATAAGTATTGTGCTAAAAGTGGGATCACGCAGTCCAAATAATATCTGCATTTTCACCCGGGATGCTTTGTCTACTCTCCGCTGAAGCGTATCTTATAATCTTTTAGGGGTTGTGAGGGAGCTGATTTTGTTTGTTTTTGCAAAGATACAGGTATTTTAACTCATGGCCACACAGGGCCTGAAACTCACAGTGTTATTTTACATCCAAACAAGCTCACTGTTCAGATAGTTCAATGTAAAATAGTCAACAGCTGAACAAACCTAAAAGAGGCAAACATCCTTCACCTTCCACAAGAGAATGGCTGTCAGACATGCTTTGGCACATGACCAGTTTTAACTGAGCTGAACATCACATTCCACATTTATATCAAAGTGTACAGTGACAACAGGAGAAATATACAGGGTACAGTGTACAAGAGAAAAAAGAGCCTGCTAATTACTTACCATTCTTGAAAACACTCTTCAAATATCCAATTGCTCTTTCATTAAAGGTTTTTACTCAAGAAGTGGAGCTTAACTGAAAGAAAAAGTCATCGAGGGAGGAATCAAGATTCAGACAAGGGAGTACTGGTGGACTACTGTTGGGATTTCAGAGAGGAATGACCTCTGCCTGACTTATCCTGTCTTTTTTTTTGGGTGGTTGTGGGCTTGGTGATGTGGGGGTCAGAGGTGTGTCACTGGTTTGGCCTCAGCGTGCCATGTTAATAATGACCGATGTTCTCCAATTAGATGCGCTGACAGGCCCTAAAGCGCTGTGTCATTAATCAAGGCGGTGGCGTGCACAAAGAGAAAATCACATCATGATTTATTGCTACTCTGCCTCCCTTTCTTACTCTCTTTCCATCTTTTTTCTGTGCTTTGGTGATCTAAAGAGGATTCTTGCACTCCTCCTTGAAACTTAATCAATCAGCGGGTATGGGCTCCGAGTGCACCCTATCCTGAGGAGGCACTGCAGGCTGCAGCCAGAGTGGTGCCCTGGTGAGACCAATGATTTGCTGGGCTTTTTTCCTGGCCTTCTTTGAATGCCACTCATATTCTTCAGTATGAATGGCATGCTTGATAGAAACTGTTCCCACAGTATGAAACTGTGATGTGACCTGTGTTTAGGAGTGAGCTGTCTTGATGGGCACAGAGGTCTGACAGCCAACAGTTCAGGTCTGCAGCTGACACAATCGTGATCCAGAGGAAGGAGAAAACTCTGGAAATTAGACCGAGGGGAGGACATCTAAAATCACTGTCACATGCATGTCACCCTAGTCCCGCTCCGTCACACCAACTCACCATATAGCAGTGTCACCTCACTAACGCACACAGACAGCCCAGGGGCCTATGACCGGAGGAAGGGGGGGGGTGGGGGGTTGCATCAACACCGAGAAGGGGAAGGGTGGGGTGGGGTTGCAGGATATGGTGGCAGGGGTAGGAAGTGGAGTGGGTAGGATTTGGGGTTTTTAGGCAGGCAGACGTGGGAGGGGGGAGCAGTCCGTACTGTACTCACATAGTCTGAATCCGCTTTGGAATCGTAGTATGAAATGGCATTCTCCTGTACAGAAAAGAAAAGTAAAAAGAAAGATGA
>VUQK01009070.1:1649-12484 GCA_015106715.1 Bujurquina vittata | reverse complement strand
CCCAACCCCTTTTTGGGGGCCCCCCCCCCCCCTCTGTGGGCAGACTGTGCTAAATTGATGAAGGGGCTTGTCAAAAGTAGAGGGTGGTTAGCCTTTACCATAAAAGAGGAAGTGCACCTCCTGCACTATCCTATTCTCATGTTGTGAGCTCCTGGCTGGCTTGTTAACAAGGTACGTGCCCATTCGAGAGGCGCTCAGCTTTGTTGCCATTTGGAGAGTGTAAGAACTGTGCAGATGAGGTCGGGATTTCTGGAGAGCTCTGTGTGTGTGTGTGTGTGTGTGGTCACTGAGGCTAGGCTAACTGCTGGAGAGTCAGTTAATCCATCCAGACTGCAGAGCTGCCTTCTTGTTAAAGGGGACATTTCATTTTTAAAAATTCCTGGACTTACATGATTCACAGTTAAAAATATTCCGCTTTCTTATGATCTTGTGACTCGCAAACAAAAATACGAACTGCAGATGACTGGTGCTGTCATCCTGAAACCACTGTATTAAGAATTTCCTCTCTATCTGACAGCACACCAAGATAAATATAGAAAAAAAAGAACTGCTGCCAAACAAGTGTTTAGAGGAGTGTGAAGCCTGCTCACAGGGATTACTTGAGCATACACCAACCCCATTTATTTGAAACCTTGCCCTTGTCTAATATGCACATTCATCACTGTAACAGCATATAAACAGAAAAGCATAATAATTAACCTTTAAAATTCAAAAAACTGACAAGTGGCTACATGGTGTAGTGGTTTACACATTTAACTTACACATAAAAGATCCCTGGTTTGAAATCCTCAAACCAGGGAGCCTCAGGAGGTCACAAGCTTGTGTACTCGTAGTGCTGGTCCCAAGCCTAGATAAATGGAAGAGCTGCTTCAAGAAGCGCATCTGGTGTTAAATCTGTGCCAAATCAAACATGCAGACCCAACCGCTGTGCTAACCCCATGGAAGGAACAGCCAAAAGTGCCACATAGTTTTAAATGGAAATCTCACATAAAGCATATGCATAATAAAGTTTCAAGAAGCATGTCAGTATTGAGTAAAGCGAAGCCCACTCTGGACCACAAAATCACTCCATATTCTCTGCTGTTCACTGTATTTGAACCATATTTATCTATATTGTAAAAATGACCTAGAAGCACAATCATTAAAAAAAACCCACTATTCTTAAAATCAAAAGTAATAAAATTCAGTGATCTAGTTCATTTTCTCACTGCTCAAATGATGTATGAACAAATCTACTTCCTGCTCTCGGCGAGCTGCTGGGGGTTACAAATTATACATTATAAAAAAGTATTTATGATGGCATAGGACATAAACAAGAAGTGAAGTGATGACTGTTGGTTACTAAATAGTGGAGAAGGGGCAGGATTAAATAAGCATATGCTTCTTCCTATTCCTTTTTATATATAGCGACCTACCTCACCACCTCACTAGCTGAATATCTAAAGTCAAATGATGCACTACTTTTTGTTGCTGAGTAGTTATTAATGTAAAGAGTTATGTGTACAGTTTTCCAGTAATTTGTCCAACATGTATAAGAGTCTATTTCCCTCGCTTTCTACACGCGTGGTGACATTTATTTTTTGCTTTGTTTTACCAAGCGCAGAACTAGAGCGGATCCACGTGCTCAGTCACTTTTTTCTGTGTAAGGATTTTTGCCATATTGAATCAAAAGAAGGAGCAGAAGCACAGATGATGCTGACTTTCAAGAAAAAAAAAATCCCGGTGCATTTTTATTTGTGCATTTTTATTTGTCGACTGACATGAATGGATATGAAATGTCTAAACCCACTAAGGTACTCTTCACAGTCACAGAAGTTGCTAGTGTTTGTTCTGCCACGGGTTCGCCCTACATTACTGCCAGAGGCTCTAGTGTTTTCAAAAATCCATTAAAAACTGCTGGAAGAGACAAGTTGTTGCTTTTGACAAATGCAGTCCAACCCTGCAGTGGAAAAGGCAGTAATAGCTTTTGACTGCAGAATGAAGCACTTGCATAGGTATTAGTGCTGATAGGCGCTGTAGAGAATAAAATTACACCAGTTTCATCCTCTGTAAATGCACAATTCAACAGCTGTTAGAGGCTCAATTTTGTGGAATAATACCAATGTTACATGAACGCTGCCAAATAATAGTTTTAAAGCAAAGTTCTGTCATTACCCTGCATACTTCCCATCGTCTTCATAACCTTGTTTTATGTGGCCAGATTTTTTTTTATCTTGGGAATCCTCTGTTCCTTTATGAGCTTGTACATATCTACAAAGAAGTTATGAGCACAGTCTTCCTCTGTCAAAAACATATATATATATATATATATAATTTTTTTTATTTATATATTTTTTTAATGTATATTTTCTCTTTTTAAATTTTCTCCTTATTTATTTAATTACGTTTTTAGGTACTTGTTTTCAGCCCCACAACGTACGCTGGGATATCTCAGGCTGTGCCAATCAGGGTAGTCCCTGGAGGTGTGCAACATATCCAGTTCACCAGGTCACTGACCGACTTCCATACAGAACTCTAATCTCTGACCACTGACTGCCATATAAATAGACTCCCTCCCGAGGGTCTAGGAGCTGTTTCTCATGGTGGTCATGATCTGAGCTGGCTCCCTCCAATAAGGTCTGGGGGCAACTCAGAGCTGGCTGAAAATGGTCTGAGGAAACTAATGATAGTGTGTAGACTAACATCATTCTTGACTCAGACAAGAATGATGTTAGTCTAGACTCACCCTTATGTTTTCTCTGCGTTGTTCCCCTTTAGATTCTCTCAAACCATTTCCTCTGTTGTTTACCAATATTAGCATTTAATTGCTTTGTCATTTAAATATATACTTAACAATATACAGATTTGTATCCATTCTTTTTTTTATTTCAATCGCTCGTGTATGCATGTGTATCTGTCTGTATATGTTTGTGTGAGTGCATGGGTGTACGTGCAGGTACACACACACACACACACTGCTTGTTTCAGTTTGTCCTGTTCTCCTTGTTGTATGTCTTTGTCCGGTGCTGTTGTTGCCTTGTTAAAAAATTAAATTAATATAAAGAAATAATAATTTAAATTACTGAGTTTTGCATAAATGCCCAGACTATCAAACTTTACACTAACAGTAATTTACACTCACCCAACACTTTATTAGTTTCCCATTTTGCCTTCAGAAGTGCCTTAATTATTCGTGGCACAGATTCAACAAAGTGCTGGAAGCATTCCTCTGGGATTTTGGTCCATATTGACATGATAGCATCACACAGTCGATTTGTCCGCTGCACATCCATCATGTGACTCTCCCCTGTTCCACTATATCCCGAAAGTGCTCTGTTGGACTGAGATCTGGTGACTGCAGAGCCCATTTGAGTACACTGAACATTATCACGTTCAAGAAACCAGTTTGAGATGTTTTGAGCTTTGTGAGATGGCATATTATCCTCCTGGAAGCAGCCATTATCATGATGGGTACACTGTCGTCATAAAAGGATGGACATGGTCAGCAACAATACTCAGGGAGGCTGTGGGGTTCAACTGGTATTATGAGCCAAAAATGTGCCAAGAAAATGCCCCCCACACAATTACACCACCACCACTCTGTCTCACTGATACCAAGCAGGATGGATCCCTGCTTTCCTATTATTTATGCCAAATTATGACTCTACCATCTTAATGTGGCAGCAGAAATCAAGACTCATCAGGCATAATTGGACAGTCTTCTATTGTCCAATTATGGTGAGCCCATGTGAATTGTAGCCTCAGCTTCCTGTTCTTAGCTGACAGGAGTGGCACCCAGTGTGATCTTCTCCTGCTGTAGCCAATCTGATTCAAGGCTCAACAAGTGGTGTGTTCAGAGATACTCTTCTGCATACATTGGTTGCAATAAATGGTAATTTTTGAATAACTGTTGCCTTCCCATAAGCTCAAACTAGTCTAGCCATTCTCCTCTGACCTCTGACCTCAACAAGAAAATTTCACCAAGAAAACTGCTGCTCACGGGATATTTTCTCTTCTTCAAATCATTCTCTGTAAACCCTCGAGATCGTTGTGGGGGGAAATCCCAGTAGATCAGCAGTTTCTCAAATCCACAGATCAGCCGATCACTTAAATCACCTTTCTTCCCCTATTGTGATGTTCGGTTTGAGTTTCAGCAGGTCACCTTGACCACATCTACGTGCCTAAACACACTGAATTGCTTGTGACTGGCTGATTAGACAGTTGCTTTAATGAGCAACTGAACTGGTATGCCTAATAAAGTGTCCTGTAAGTGTATATCTTTTTAACGGTGCAAAACAAGTGTCTGCATTTGTTTGTGATTTATATACAGTAGCTGCCAGGAAAATGCAGCTAATGGAAGCTTATTAAAGTAAATGCTGTACATGTACTGTGTTTCTGAGAGGTCCACTGTGTTGTTTTCAGAGTTGCAAACTTTTCTCAGTAAAGATGAGGTCAGCGTGGCACCATCGCTGATTACCTCAAAAACGCTCTCTCTGAGGTAATCACCATCGGCCTCATCGGGAGGATAAACTACCGAAGCACACAATGGCGTGACTTAAATGGCATTAACCAATCGTCTGTTTAGCACCAATAACACTCCTCCAATCAAGTCCCCTGGCAGGGACAAGCAAGACTCTGCTGATTTTCCCCGTACCTCAGCACCAAAACTCATTACTTGTGCATGCACATATGCACACAAAGGGCACACACAACCATGAGATGTGCACGCACACCCCAGACGCACACACCCACACACAATATCTCCTGTGAGTCGTCACTGATTGAGTTAATGCTGCAATTAACAGCCCCGTTTACAATGTTTCGATCCAAAATGGAGGATTGAGGGAGAAACAAGTGCTGAGCCAGTTTACGGGAAGAGGCATACGTTGCAGCTCTCTTCTATTACTATTAGACCGCTGGGAGTCATCCAGCAGTTTCCTCCTCTTCCTCTGTCCACAATGGTCTCTGAGAGATAGAAAAACTTTACCTTTTCATATTTGCTCATTCCTGTAATCTCCTCACAGTTCGTTCCCCAGGTTCCCACTTTTGCCTTTACTTTAGCTTGTTTCATTTTAAGCAATACATTGTAAAAAAATAAATGTACATATATGCACGACTAAGATCCTGACATGTTGACAGTGTGATGATTTTTCAGTTTAAAAGTGAAAACTGCTCGGAGACCCTCATGAATCTGTAACTCTGTAAATGCTGAAATGCCAAAGCTTTCAACTGACTTAATCATTTCAGTAATTAATACATTTGTGTTGATGTTTCCTGGTCATGACATTTATACTGCATACCAAAAACAGGGTTTACCACCTTCATAAGTGCAACATTAAATACACAGTTATTGCTGATGCAATTTGACCGTGCAGAAAGTTATTGATTTCTGCTTTGAAGTGATATTTTATTGATCTCTTCTTAGTAAAACCTCTTAGCTCTCTTTGCTTTTCCCCTCTCAGGAGGGCCACAGTGCAGTATCAGCTAAAGAACAGCAGCCAGCAGCAAGTGAGCCCAGAGCAGAGGCTGAGAAATTAATCTTGGAGCAAAGTTAAGGGATGGCTGCTCTGCTCACCATTCCACCCTGTAGTCCAGTACATCTCCCCGAACCTCGCTCCAGCCTCGCTGTCTTGTTAAGTGAGTGGAGGGAGCGGGCAGGACCCTTTCGGAAATGTCAAGTATTAGCCAGTGTAAAAGAAGAAAATGCACTTACAGTGTGAAAAGGACATGTTGGCAGTATTTACTTGAAACTAAATGGAGGTGATGATCTAGAGATAATAGAAAATAAATTGTGCCCAACCTGGGTCTGCATGGCAACTTAAAATCTAAAGCATGCATGTCCAACATGAGGCCTTCTTCTCTTTTCTTTGAATAATTAATGAATCCTTAATGAATGTGTAAATCATTAGAAATCCTGATCTCCAATCCCTTGGGGACAGTGTTCAAATTGCTTTGATGTAAATTTAGAGAAAGAGAAAAAAATAATAACCCCATTTCAGAAACCAGATGCAGCAAATGCTTCTCATCGTCAGATATGCAGAAAACACTTGTGATGGGGACACCAAAAGACATTTTTTAGGAGTTGTTTGATGCCAGAATTAAGCAAAGAGCATTTGTTATTAGCCATTACTGGCTCACTGGCTCCACATGTTTGAGTTGTAGCAGCGAGGGAAACAAGACTCATAATGATCAACCTAATAACGCCGCTTCCACAGCTCCAAACTCTGATTAAATCACTTGCAAAGATTTGCGGGATTGCTGCCAGCTCATTCGGAGGAAATATGAACCGGCATACATTTCATTGATTAATCTGTGTGGTTTAAGCTGCTCTTTACTTTCTAGACATCCACAGAGGAAGTTTAAATATCAAACAGAAGAATGGATGACACAGTTGAATATTAAACTGTGGCTCTCCTCCAGCTACACTTTTTGCATAAAATAAATATAACAGGGGCCAGTAGGCATCTTCTCTTTGCTTTTATTACATTGGAATGTTTCCAAGGACCACTAGGGAATGTTTTTCTGGCTATTATTGGCCCCTGGGCTTTTAGGCTTTGGTGTGGCAACTCACACTGTCAGCAATATGGCTTACACTCTAGTAAGCACTCAAATCCAGCAATTAAATTCCCTATGCTAATAACCCTGGTTTGGTTTAATGCAATTGGGACTTTGAGTGGCTCAAATATCAGTGCTGTGGTGTTGTTATGTCCAAAAATCTGGTCATTTAATTGGAATGAATGACACGGACAGAAAAAAGCAAAACATAAAAAGAAAACGAGAATCTCTCTCCTGTCCTAATCACACCAAAAACCTTCAGAGGTATCACACGCCGATGCCAGCTCCCAGTCACGGCCAGGCTTGAATAGTGATCCATCCTGCTGAGCTCTCGGTGTGATCATACCCCGCAACATGCCGTGATAACAAGGGTCCATGTCCCTGAAGGTGAGGCTCTAATTGTACATCCCTATTAAAGGCCTGGCCGTCCACATCTGCTCGCTCTGTGAGATTGCTGCTCTTTTGCTGCACCATGCCTAACACCCTCCTCCATCTTGTTCGCTATTTATCTGTCACCAAATCATGAAAATCACAAAAAATTCTCTTTTCTACTTCATGCACTGAAACGTCCCGCATTCATACATGCACAATGGAGAACAAAAAAGATGTCACAGATGTAGAAAACTGTATTTGTCAGTCAGCTACAAGATAAAAACAAGCTTTGAAATGTTACCTTTCTCTGGGCGCCCTGTGCCACCAAAACAGCCGCCTGAAGCGCCACAGACCACAGATAGTGCCATGCGGTGCGCCGCACCAAAACTACATTAGCAGCTCCCTAACATCCTCTAAGTTGCGGGACAGGGCCTCTCTTGATTGGGGTTGTTCTTCCAGCACATCCCACAGATACTCAATCAGCTTGAGATCTGAGGGGCCTTAGGGGCCACACCTTAAACTCTTTGAGATGGTTTTCAAACCATTTACAAACAATCTGTGCAATGTAGCAGGGCAGATAATCCCGCTGAAAGACACCACTGCCCACAGGCACTATCACTGCCATGAAGGGGTGTGTGTAATGTACAACAATGTGTAGCTTAATGCTAAATGCCACATGAAGGCAAGAAGCCAAGGTTTTCCAGCAGAACGTTGCCCAGAACAATACAATGCCTCTGTTGGCTTGCTTTCTTCCCGTAGTGCATCATGCTGCCATCTCTTACCCAAGTAAATAATTGCACATGCACTTGGCTGTCAACATAAAGTAAAAGAAAATGTGATTCATTAGACCAGGTTATCCTGGTCCATTGATCCATGGCCGAGTTCTGAGGCTTATGTGCCCCCTGGCAGTGCTGAAAAGGGATCAGCATGGAGATGCTACAGTCTCTCTGCTATTCTGCTAAATATTTGGTGATTGCCTTCATCTAGTGGACATCTGCAACAATGCAAAAAAAAAAAAAAAGAATCTTCAGCCTTAATATAAGACAGTCTCTGGCTTAGATTGCACAATCTACAACAACACAAACTCAGAGTACTCAAAATGACAAAAAAAAAAAACATTCACAATTGATTTCTTTTCAGGTGGAGTTTTTTTCCCCCATCTCTAGAGCTACTCCATCTACCCAAACTGAAAATGAGATTTTTTTTGAACTTTTTGACAAGTTTAGACCAGAGGGGACTGTAGGACGTGGCAATCAAAGCCCAATGTGGCATGTTTTTTGCTTTTCATTTTTTTTTTTTGTCATCAAATCAAATCAAAAATATTATTTGCAAGAAAAGGTCTTGTTCTATTCTGTTTACTTTATGCTGCCACTTAAATATGAAGGAAAAGACAGTCAGACTGACAGAAAGTGAGACAACAGAGGAGCTGTGACACACAACAGGACCTCTCATCAAGATGAATTCTCCACAGTACACACCCTCAGAGAGGGAGCCAGGCGGCTCCCAGCGGCCCACGTGGCCATATCCAAAAACAAAGTGCTTATCGTGCCAATCTCAAGCTGTCTGGCTACTAAAAGAGCAGAAGACACACAAGAAAACATAGATCAGCTAAGTATTTGTGTAAAAAAAAAAGAAAAAGAATCTTCAACAAATGAGACATCAGAGCACGAAGGTAAAAGTGAACATAAAATAACCATGTTACAAAATATATGCAAAGTATAACACAAAGGTAAATCCACAGAGGAAGCCACAAGACAACAGTACCGCTTACACTATCTTTACAAAGTGTAGTATGCAAGCTTTGAAGTTCAGTGAGTGAGGGGGCTCGGCTACTCTCACAGGAAGTTAACCACAGTAGGGCGTTCACTTTCAAAAAAAGCTCAGTCTGTAAGCTCCTTCTCTGGGCTGGCACACATATCCCTCTCTCGGTGCACACCAAAGAGAGGAGAGAGAACAAAGGCGAGGGAGAGAGAGAGAGAGCGCACGGGCGAGGTGGAAAGGAAGAAAGGAAGATGAAGAAAAGTTGTTCTGGGTCAGATTTAGACTGGACGATATTCAGACAATCTAATGGATGCCAAGTAGAGTAATCTGCTCTTTTATCTCCAACCTCCAATGGCAAGTGCAGGGTTTAATGTAGGTGTAAGCCCCCACCCCAAAAAACCAACAAGCATATACACACACACTCTTTGACAACTATAAAAAGAAATCTCAAAGCAATATGAGCACACTCCCTGTTCACTTACTTTAAATACAATTAACTTACACATGTCTTTAACAGATAAAAAAAAACACTCAGGTTATTTCCAGCCGGTGATATCCTCAAACACACCAAACATTCAGCAGCACAACTGCACAAACACTTCCTAGCAGGCCTCCAATAAAATAAAATAACCCATTGCCCTTTTTAAAATATATTGTCCTTCCTTTGTGCAAATAACCCTCTCGCTCACACAGCAGAATGGTCATGGAGTAATTATTTACATGTTCCAGCAGAGAGCACTGATGAGAGCCCGTACATGAGCAAAGACAGATGACGACTGTCTGCTCAGCTAGCATGTCAATTGCTGGCCCATTAGCAGGTGATGCCAGGCAGGCATGCTCAAAGCAGCTCCCAAGGTAGTTATGACAGACCTTTCTCTCCTGAATAACGGACTGGCTGCAGCCCACGTTCTCCTGCTCACCTCTGTTTCTCTTCATCTCCTCACCTGCGTGCTTGCTCTCACTCCATTGTTCTTTTCGCCCCTCTAAGTCCCATCTCTGTGACTTTTGTGTTTTCTCTGCCTGCTTTCCATCACTCCACATCTCTTAGGGTTATGAATTGTGAAGGTTGCCGGTACATAAAGGTGCATGTGTAACCGAGAAAATGAAGCGAGGAGCATTCAGTGCGAGGCATCGCGGGAGAGGCGGCACATCTTTCGGCGTGTTTACTTTTTCACCACGGCTGCTGCTGTTTGGCAATGTATGCGGAGAATGACTAGAGAGGGTGGCTGGGAGCACTGGGTGCAGGAGGCGGAAATGCTACATGTTTGCACTGTTTTCTGTTTAAACACTTTATATCTGAGTGGCCAGCTTAGTTGAGGCTTCACAGAGACAGACCTGAAACAGGGTGAGGGAGAGCAAAGGATGGCGGGTGGGGGTGAATTAGACCAGACAATGATGCACAAGGAAATCAACCTGCTCTCAATACCTACAATGCCGCCTTCTGAATATGGAAACCCCCTTTCTGGAACAACTTTGTGATGAGGCACAATGCATTATCTTGAGGAATCAAATCAAATCAAAACACCCCCTTTCCTCCCTTCCATGTGCAGAGCAGCATCTGGCTGAGGCCATTAATGAATACCGCCTCATACCATCTCCTAATGGAATTGCCTTGTCTTGGAGTTCACTGTTGTGACACTGGCTCAGCAGTGGCAAAAAGATTACTAGAAAGATTAAAAGATGGAATAAACCAGAGGCTGTGCATGACGGGCAGACAGGCCCCAAGATCACACATTAGATAATTGGTGCAAAAAAAAAAAGAAAGAAAGAAAGAAAAAAAAATCCCCTCACTCTGTCGCTCATCTGTTTTCTTCTGGGGTTTAGTAATGGTGGGCAGCAGATCTCCGCCTGGCTTGCTGTCACACCTCCACAGTGAAAACTGTTTGAAGAGCTTGGAACAAAGCCTGTATGCTGTATGCTATGTCTGTGTGAAAATGTTGCCTTTGTGGGTCTTGTGATGAGCCTAAATCCAATGGCATAGTTAGCAATTCCTCACGCAGCTGGTTAGATTTGGGAAGGATGCACTGTTGATCCTCTTGACATGCAAAGACACAGAAAGACAAACACGTGCACACTTTCTT
Source organism: Bujurquina vittata (assembly GCA_015106715.1). Classification (NCBI taxonomy): domain Eukaryota; kingdom Metazoa; phylum Chordata; class Actinopteri; order Cichliformes; family Cichlidae; genus Bujurquina; species Bujurquina vittata. The sequence goes on along the minus strand of VUQK01009070.1, from coordinate 1,736 downwards.
CCTCACTCCAAAACAAACACCCTTTCACTCCACTACACATGCATGCTTTATCCCCCCCCCCCTCTTTTTACGTCATTCTCTCTTTTT
>VUQK01009067.1:2518-18042 GCA_015106715.1 Bujurquina vittata | reverse complement strand
CTAATTATAGGCCAATCTGTAACCTTCCTTTTCTCTCCAAAATCCTTGAAAGAGTAGTTGTAAAACAGCTAACTGATCATCTGCAGAGGAATGGTTTATTTGAAGAGTTTCAGTCAGGTTTCAGAATTGATCACAGCACAGAAACAGCATTAGTGAAGGTTACAAATGATCTTCTTAGAGCCTCTGACAGTGGACTCATCTCTGTGCTTGTCCTGTTGGACCTCAGTGCAGATTGTATAGTGTATGTATGTGCAGTGCGAATATGAAATGGCAGATTATTCCAGATTCCGGGGACTGCGACTGTAAAAGGCCGATCCGCCCAACGCTGGAGTCAAGACCTCGGTTGCACTAAGAGCATCTGACTAGCTAATCTCAGGGCTCTTTTGGGGGTTATAGGCTGAGCAGCTTAGTTAGCCGGGTGCCATTTCATTTAAAAGTTTAAAAAGTACGTAAAAGAATCTCAAAATCACTATAAAATTGAACGGGGAGCCAGTGTAAACCTGCTAAAACTGGAGCGATGTAATCATGCCTCCTAGTCCCGGTCAGCAGACGTGCTGCAGCATTTGGGACTACGTGCAAACAATGGAGAGATGATGGCTAAAGACCTGAATAGAGAGAATTACAGTAGTCCAATCTAGAGGTGATGAAAGCAACAGGTTTTTCAAGGTCCTTTGGAGGAAGGCAGGAGTCGTAACTGATAAAAACTGCTCTTTACACCTGTGTTTGCTTCTCACGTTTAAAGGAACTTTCCAAAAACACTAAGATAAAAACATTTAGTTCATTTAGAACATTATTTTATCGAGCAGTGCAGTGGCGCAGTGGTTAGCACGGTTGCCTCGCAGCAAGGAGGTCCTTGGTTTGAAAGCAGCAGTTTGCATGTGCTCGCCGTGTCTGTGTGGGAGAGAAGCCACAGACATGCAGTTAGTGGGGTTAGGTTGACTCGTGACCTGTCCAGGTGTGCCCTGCCGCTCGCCCTAAGGCAGCTGGGATAGGATCCACCCGCGACCCTGAACTGGACACGGGAAAGAAAATGGATGGACAACATTTTATCTGCAGCTCCTTCCTGCTTCGTTAATGTCTCTTTCCTCTCACCGGCGCTGTGGCGTCCCTCTCAGGTGTCTCAGGAGAGCATCATAAACAAGATGTCGCCGTCTAACTTGGCATGCGTTTTTGGCGTGAACCTGGTCTGGCCTCGTCACGGTTCCATCTCTCTGACCGCTCTGACCCCGATCAACATCTTCACAGAGATCCTCATCGAGCACTTCCACACCGTGTTCGGCTCCCGCTGCCCACCTGCACAGGTGATGCCCTGAAGGACGTCTGCAGCGGACTCTTTTGAACTTTATCATTTTTTCAAAGGTCAAAAATCTGTGACTGACTAAGGACAAATCTTCATGACTGGACTCAGAGGTTCCCCTCAGGCTGATGATGATGATGATGGTACAGGTGTTCTTTATACTTCCTGTCTCTCCTTTTAATGAAGTAATAACACTGGAGGCACTCTGATTGGACGAGACGCAGGAATCTGTTTTTATATTTTATGATATTTTGAGTTTCTGTCGTCTCAGAGTGCAGACCGCCGAGCATGAAAGCTTTAACCCTCATCATCTTCATCACTTTTACTACGAAGTGTTTCTATTGAAGTTACAGTAAAGACCTGATCGAAGATGTTCTGGCTCACAGATGCAACTTATATAAATGAACTTTAATAAAAAGCTGTGATAAATTAGGCAGGTTCACCTTCTCTTTTATCTTTCATGGTGCGTTTGACTCGTGGAGCGCTGTTCACGGCTTTACTGCGAGGTCAGGAGACGCAGAGCTCCGGATCAGCACCACCAAGTCCACTTTCAGTAAATTTGGTTACCCGGGTATGTTCCTTCATTAGCCAATGAGCATGCAGGTGCACATAAGCTCCTCCCTCGTTCGCGAGGTGTTCTCAGAAGGTTCTGAGAACAGGTCCAGAAAAAGCTGAAGCTGATTTACATATAGCGGGTCTCAGGGCCGTCTCCTGAGGCTCCTCCGGACCGTTTCAGAGCTCTACCTGAAAGATCTGTGAGCACTCAGACTGAGCGTGCTCTGTGATTTCATCACGTACCTAAAATTCGACTTCTCCTTCAAGCTGAGCAGAATTTCTTGCAGATGATTGCTGGTGAGTCTGTACAGAGGTAACCTCTTAGTTATGGAGGTGGTTCATTGCTGCTCAGGACCAGGTTCCAGATAACAGGTAAACGCATATGAAATCCCCCACCTGCTGACCAATCAGATTTCACCATTCCTCTGCAGTATTTCTCTGATGAGCATCAGTAAGAAATGCAGATTCTTCCTGCTGCTGCAGGTGGTGTTCACCATGAACTCCACCTCTGTCATCAGGAGCTGCAGCCCATCCCAGATAGGCACCTGTTCAGGAAGCCAGCAGGTAAGAAAAACAAGGGGCGGGGGGACTCAACTTTCAAAATAAAAGCGTGGGGCTCGTGCAGGTAAACCGATCGCTGGGAAGCTGCTGAGAAGAAAACAAAGTCGAGTCCTTTTTATTCTCCAATTTTGTTTATTAATGATTAAATTTTTTTTTTGTAAGAACTTGGTACAAAAAGGTGAGACTACTCTTTAACTGTTTACCACCTTCCATCAATCGTCTTTTTAATGCATCATAAAGAAGAAAAACTACATTGGCATATTTAAGACAAACACTTTCCTATACACACTATCCACTGGACAGTCCCCTTATCAGTGACAAAGAAAACTACTTCCACAGCCAACACACACTTCACTTCCATCTAAACACCCTCGTGTCGCCGTCGCCGCCTCCTCGTGGCTAAAATAATACACCGAAGCGAGAAGTCAGAATGCAGAACTGGCAAACAATAAAAAATCCAATGTTCTGTTTTCTCGTTTTGCTCCTCCATAAAAGAATATAAAAATGTTTTTGTTCAAATGTCGACTCGTGTATTAAAATAGATCTGTTTAAGCGCTGCACAGTTTCTCCCGGAGAGGATTTCTAGAAACGGATGAAGGGACGGGTTGGTTTGATTTAAAGGGGCGGAGCATGGACGTGGCACGGCGCGCTGATATGGTTTCCATCTGGTTTCATTTCCCCCCCCCTCGATATGCATCACATGGCACATCCACATCACCCTCAGAGATTTAATCTGATGCTTTTAGTCTTTGCTGAAGGCGAGTCGAGTGAAAGGTTTGTCTCAGATTCAGAGCCAGGAAGAGTTTCATTGCTCTGAACCAACCTGCAGCACGTTGTTCAGATGCTGTAAAAATGGAAATGGAGGGAGCGCCACAGAGCATCAAGCTGCAGTTCCTCTGCTGTCCTGCAGAGGCGCCACGGTGAGTCAGTCCCATAGACTCCATGTTAAACATGTTTACAGCCTGATACAGAAACTGCTTGGGTCTCTAATCTTCCCCTTCATAACTACTGTAGGGGGGGGATGTTTCTATAACGCACCTGTTTAAAGGTTGCATTATTAGGGGCGTGGCCTCAGGTGGATCCTGACACAGGCGGCTGTAGCTGCTAGCTGTCTGCTAGGCTTCACCTCAGCTAACTGGAGTCCATGAACTGGACCTCTGGACCGTGTTTGTGCTGTTGGAGCATTTTAATGCAATTATCCGACCAATCATATGGCTGCTGTGGCTTCATTGGACCAACAGACTGTCCAAGAAGGCGGAGCTTCAGTTTTAGCATTTTATTTGGATGTTACTGATTAGCAGGTATCTGTGTCTCTGTGATGCAGACTGATAAGGAACTCAATAGTCAGCGTTATCATCCACCATCCAGATTCTGAGTCGTGGTGGCTTCAAAATTTAAAAAGTAAAAAACTCCTGAATCGTATTTATCAACAATGCATCCACGTTGGTAGAAAATAAACTGGTCCTGGGAAGACTGTCTAGCTTTTATTACCGTTTCAGGTTGCTGAACTGATGTTGGGTACTTTAACGACTTTAAGCTCCTTCTTAATCATAATTAAAGTCCAACACTGAACTGTTTTATTTTGAAAGGTCTGAATCCAGGTTTTTATTAGCTGAGGCGCTCAGCCGCGCAGATGTGTCTCATCGCCTGCTGCAAAGTATTTTATTTCTGCAGACTGTTAAAGATTTGCACCTGGATTCACTAATCTGAGCACTTGGTTCAGAAATCGGTGGTCCGAGGCAAGAATTTACTGAGATTTTTATCCCCAGTCTCCCTCTAGGCTCTGTAATCTGACACAGCTCTTATTTTGAAAAACTGCTTATTTGGTGATGGAGGGAGCGATGGATGCAGGAAATCGTTGCGCTGAGAGACATTCATCTGAATTTGGACTCCTCCATCAGCTGAGTTGTTTGTTTCTGACGTCTGCACACCTTCACAAGCAAACTGCTTTTCTTCCCCAGGTAGGGGCCGAAGATGAGGACGTCATCTTCTTTATACTTTCTTTATAATTCTGCTTTTTTATTTATTTTGTTGTTCCCGACTCTTGAGTTGAACGAATCCATAAATATGAATTTGTTTGCCGTTTTCAGCCAAAGTGAAATTTGATCATAGAAGAAGAATGAACCCACCGTGGGTTGGGATCAGTCAGGTGGTCCCTGCAGCCCCGGTGTTGTTGGTTTATCTGATTCCAGGTCTGAATTTCAAAAATGTTGTTTTTCTTCATGTTGGTCAGTTTCCTTCGTGGATGTGAAGGTGCACAGATGCTCTGACTTCAGGTCTCAGCTTCATAAACTTTAATTCTGGGGTTTGGAAAGGGTGACGCGTTACCGTGGCCAACTTTGTGTCTGAGGCCTTTGGTCGTGTTTTTGTGGTGAAGTCACGTTGGAACCGTTTTGGCGGCGTATTGCTCATCATCGCTTTCATTCAGAGTCGCTAGCTGTTTTTTAATCTTTTGTGCAGATGATGTTTCTCCAACATTAAGGATCTTTTCGGTATTTTGGATACTTGAGACCAAAAACAGGTGATTTGATATGACTCAGATAAAATAAAATCACGTCTCTATCTTTTCCTTCCTGTCCTACTGATAAAGCCTTTTTTATCCTCTGAATTATTCCGACCATTTGTTCACGTTTGTGCATCGACAGGAAGCAGAGAGCTGCATGATAAACAAATAAAAAATGGACTAAATCCAAGTTTTTAACACTCAAATGGAACCTCTCTGGACCAGCAGGAAGACTAGCGAGACAAATGGAGCGACGGCGGCGTCCCGGCCCGCCGACAGCTTGACAGAGCGGTCCCATTTCTGATCGACAGGTTTATAAAATGACGCAACAAAGACGGAAACCCTGGATTTCAAACGATTTGTACTTGAGGCAGTGTTCATCTGTCGGATTAACAGGCTCGTCGCTGTTCCAAAAACACGAGTAAAAAAAAAAGCGAAAAATATAAAAACAGGCAGGGAGAAGAAAAAAGCACGTTGCTGATATAAGCGGCTCGATCCCAGTACAAAAACAACGAAACGTTTTTGGCATATTTCCTATACTGGTTAAAGGGGGGAGGGGGCTGAGCGATGCGTCACATCGACCGAACGTCCGCGCGTTCGAGTGCGGCCGTGATCGAACACGGCGGTCTCCGCCCATTTAACGATCACTTCCTGTGACAGCAGAGCGAGAATCAGTTAATTCTTGGACACAGTCTGAATGAGGTCGGCCATTTTTTTAGTACACCTGCAGCTTCTGCGGTCTAACCGAACCGTGAACGCTGGGATTTGGAGTTGGAACCGAGTTGAGAGTCGGTGATGTTTTGATAGTTTAATTAATGGCCGATATTTTCAGCTGGTTTGTGGCTCTGTGGGGCAGAGGGTTACAGAGTCGCCCAACAGCAAGCGAAGGATTCCCGGTTTGATCCCTGAAGGAGAGTCAGATTCCTTTAGGGTTGCATCAGGAGCAGAAATCCAAGTGCGCGCTGTGGCGGCCTCTCGTGCAGCTGAAAGCTGCTTCGGTCAGTATGGGCGTGTACTCTTTAACTGAACATAATGCACAATATGTTGGGAATGAATTACATGTGGCCCACTTTGTCTTTGTGTTAGCTGGTCTCACATTTGTGCTCCTACATAAACCTACTTATAGTCTAGCTAGCTTCATTTCCAGCTAATCAGCTAGTTTTAAACCAAATGTTGCCGTTTAAGCTGCTTCTGGTTGGCTGGTTGGCACTTCGGCCACGCTTGTATTTGTGTCGCTGGCTTTTACCCAGCGTTGGAGCTCCGGTCCAGCAAATATTTTTGAAGTCCTGAATAATTTGCAGCTGCTTTTTTGTCTGTGTAGCTAACTAGCTAGCATTTAGTTTTGGTTGTTTTCGACTGCAGCAGCTCTGAAAGCTTGTAGTGTGAAATAAGGTGTCTGGTTAGCACGTTACCATCATCCGTAACCAAGTTCCATCATGTTTACTGGTTTTAACCCAACGTTTCCTACATGAATCGTTCACGGCGACACTTCTGTTGGAGTCGAGCTGCTCTGAAAAAGTTCAGACATTTTAACCAAATAAAGGAATTTAATGTGGGGTTAATCAGTTTTGATGCAGTTTTTCTAATCCGTCGGAACTTTTATTGTGCTTTAATTAGAATCTTTTTTTTTTAAACTTTCCCACATTTAATATTAAAATAAGATATTTTCACAATCCTGCTGCTTTTGTGTTTACTGTCATTTTAAATAGTAAATTAATCAGAATACATCCACGTTTGGCACGTTCTGGCTCTGCTGACGAACAGGAAGTTATAAACGAGCGGGGACTCGTCTCCGTTTCAGACGCGTGACTCCAGTAAAGTTTGAAACCGAGAAAAGAAAAACCCTGCGATGATGATAAGAATAACAATAATCATAATAATACAACATATGTACAGTGATCCCCTTGAATACTCCAAACTTACATTTTTCAACAGGCATCAGCATGAAAATACTAAAATCTCCACTAGAAATGCTAATTTCTGTAGTTTAATCTTAAATACTTTTTTTCTTTGACTTTAACTCTATTAATACTGAAAAAAGTTATTCTCTGCTTTTGTTTGAAGGCTCGTATGCGTTCACATACACGATGAAAACGTTTTCCTGAATCGTTATGGCAAAAACATTGTTCATAAGAGAATGAGAACACACATCTACTCGGATATATCGCTGTACAGTCCGTCCACTTCCATCCATCCTGGCTCTACGCTAACTCTACTGTTCTCTCTCTCTATACGCAGGACGGGAATCAGACCTGTGTTTAAAAAAGGGAAATATCTTCTGGGCCGCGCGTTCCCGCCGCCGCGCTGTAATCGAACTTTTTGTATTAAATACATTAAGGCCAAGAATGTTAATAAATAGAAAAAGAACTTAAAAAAAGAAATCTCGTAAGCACTGTAGGTGTTGGGTTTTAAAAAATACTTGAATTGCGTGGAGGATAGAGGCTCTTCATCGATATTTTTCACACTAAAGAAATCATCACCGCTGCCCTCCATGTAAAAACTCGGCGCTCTGGTGGGCGGGGCTAGTTGTTGACGTCGTCCTGGCTGTGGCTTGTCTGCAGGGGCGTGGCCGAGGGCCCCGGGGGGGTGGGGGTGATGGCGGCGGTGCTGGTGGATTTGATCCAGGACTGGGAAAGCAGCGAGGTGGCGATGGTGGCGGTGGTCGTCATGGTGACCTGGATGAGCTGGTCGCGTTGGATCAACCTGATGAGAGTTTTGAGGCGGTCGAGCGACGCCTGAGTGTCTCTCTGCTGCCCCAGCAGGCGCTCCCGCAGGTCCATGCATTGCTGCAGGAACAGGAAACAGGTACACCACCACACCTGGAGTTAGCATGTGAGCTTTAACCTGGACAAGACCACAGACATGTCTGCCAACGGAACCTGCTACCTGTCGCTTTAATAGCACACCGGTCCTGTGGGTGAAACTGAGCCAACCTGTGCAGGCGAAGCTTTTAGAAAATTAAAGTCTCAGAAGGGAAACAAACATTTGAAACTGCCTTCACCTCCAGCTCACTCGTGTTTCTGTTGAGTACTGGAGAAATCATCAACAGAAGACCACAGTGTTGGTGTTGCCTGTCCACCGGAGGAAACGTATTATCTCAGCAATGCCTCATAAATAACTACACAAAATCTGCTCGTTTCATGATTCCCCTCACTCCCCACCAGCTCCTCCCTGAGCCTCTTCCTGTTAAGATGGAGTTTTTCCTTCCTGCTGTCACCAGGTGCTCGCTCATAGGGGAGTCATCTGATTGGTGGGGGTTTCTCTGTATTACTGGAGGGTCTTTCCAGTGTAACGCACCATGAGGTGACTGTTGCTGTGAATTAGTGCTGTAAATAAAAATGAACTGAATGTTTTCTGAGTTACATCCCTCAAATTATATTTGTTATATTTCCAGAATTTTTGATCCCTCATAAGTACAGCAGACGTCCACGTGAAAGTTTCACAGCTGAAAAATAAATTTAAATTCTGTTAAACTGCAACCAAACCACATTTAAACTCACAGCAAGGGTCACAATCCAAAGACTAAATATATTTTAATCTGGAAGCTCTGAGACGTTCATGCTCAGAGTTCCAGCAGCGCTTGATCGCCCGGCACGGCGCCATGCTGAGATTTTGGGCTTAAATATGCAGGAGCTCGTCCTGTTTCTTGCCTTCGTAGACTCACAAGGCCGCAGATAAACGTGCATCTTATTCTCAGAGGGATCCACACTTCCTCTCCTCATCAAGTCACACGGTCAAATCAGATTCAGGTGCCTTCAATGACCCATTGGACCAACCATTATCACAGAATATAACATACGTAATGTTAGGCACCATCACTGAATTTAGCAAGCTGGCACGGTATTTACCGCTTAGCATTAGCAAGCTAAGGCTAATTAGCCCCACCCCCAACACACGTGCCATGCTGAAATTTCCTTCTGGCTAGAACCCCGGTGTGGATGTCTGCTGTACATATGAAGCTATGAGGGACCAAAAATGCTGGAAATATAACACAAAGTTTTGTGTACTTTGAACTGAAATTTCCACAGCATTAAGGTCAGAGCTCGTGTGTGTGTTTGTGTGCGTTCTCACTTTGAGTGTCTTGTTGAGCTTCTTGTCTTCTTCCTCCAGGTGCGCGCACTCTTTCTTCAGCTCAGTGTTTCTCCTCAGCAGCCGTCGCTTCTCCTCCTGCCGCACTGCTGACACACAAACACCATCAGTGCACGAACCAGCAGCAGCTCCAACAAACGGGACCGTGCGCGGGCTTTCTTACCCGTCTTGTGTGTGACGTAGGACTGAACAAAGTTCTGTGGCCACGACATGTTCTCCTTGTTCAGAACCTGGAGGCCAAAAGACCAGATGGATGCTGTCAGTTAGAAGCACATGATGAACACCAAAACCTCCTGAAGCTTTGAGAGGTCTCATACCTTCTTCTGGCACTTGGGGCAGTACCAGGGGCCTCTGGGTGGGGTTTTCAGTGGTGGGTGGAGGCAGTTAGGGTGAAAGGCTCGGGGGCAGTTGTGGCATTGCTGCAGCTCGCCGTCCTCCTTACATACAGCGCAGTGGTCATCATGCTCCAAGTCCTGCTGTTAGAACATGAAAAGCATAATCAGTGCGGGCCGACCCACGGCTCAACAGAGAGAGCCCTGTCCTGCTCCTGGCGTCCAGTAGGGGGCGACTCTAAAATGAGCCGCCTGCTCAGCTGATCTGTGACTCCGTGAACACCATCCTGATGAGTTTGTGGTCTCTGTCGCTGCTTTCAACAACATGGTGTCCACTTTGGGAATAATCAGAGTCACAGAGGAGCAGGAAGCAGGGCGGGGCTACCTGTGATTGACAGGCTGCTAACGTATCGCCAAAAAAAGCCAAGATGGCGACAGTGAAAGGTGGGATTTAGGGAGGCGGATCTTAAAGAGACGAGCTGATCCTTCAAATCAAAACTCAAAAAAAAAGTTTCCAAAACTTTGATCCTAAAACAGAAGAAAGACGGTTCAACTACTGAAGCCAACTCAGGAGTATAAAGATGGATTATTTTAAACTGTGATTCATGCATAGCTGTTCTGATAGTCATCCAGAGACTGCAGCACAAACACAGGTAACTGAGGCATGACATCATGAGTCACGTGACCTACCTTCCAGCAGAAATCCTCAGAGTCTAGCATGTGGGTGGAAGCAGAGCAGAGGTTAGTGGCAGGTTAGAGGAGAAGCCGTGCAGGACGTTAACATCTCTGGTGGGTTGGTAACCAGTGACACCTTCAAGTAACTAGTTACCAATCAGATTACTTTAAAAATGACCTGAGCGTCAGCAGGTGTTACTTCCTGCGTGAAAGCATGTGAAGCTGTTAGCAGGTCAGAGGTCACTCTGAGGAGGTCAGGAATGTCTGAACCACCGCTCGGAGGACACGAGGGTGAAATCTGCATTTTCATGAAATGAAGTCTAAAGATTTGACACTTGACAGCCTCCGAGGGTTCCTGAGTGGTTAGGTTAAAGGTCCACGGGGGTTAAGGTCACACTATGGAATCAGAAGTAAAAACCTGACTTTCAGAATGTGACGTTTGGAGTGTTTGAAGCTGTGGTTTTTACCTCGTGCCGACAGGAAGAGCGAGCTGTTCAGGTAATGTGACGCCAGGCGTTTCCGCTGCAGAGAAACGAGGACGCACATGAGCACAAACACGCTTCACATCCTTCATTTCTAAACTTCACTTTGAGTTTTCTGACCTCGGGCTCGAACAGGCCGCTGTAGGCCGGGTTGGCCGTGCTTCTCCTCTTCCTCTCCTGCCTCTTGGTCTGGATTTCTGTTCACACAACAACAACACAAATCCTTTAAACGCTCCGTCCTGCTGCTCGTTCTTCACCTGATGGCTTTAGAACCGACTCGAGAGCGGCTGAAAGCGTGTACCTAATAAAGTGGCCAGTATATCAGAATCATTATGTTTTATTGGATTCTTTTGTAAGAATCTTTGTGAGGAACATTCATGAGGAGCAGCTGTGAGATGAAGGCGCTGCAGCATGAAGTCCATCGGGGTCGTACTTGAGTAAAAGTACTCGAGTACTTCTGAGCAGGTGAAGCGCAGGTGGAAACTCACCTTCCAGGTGCTCAGTGGTGACGAGGCCGAGGGCGACCATGAAGGCAATTTTCTAGAAGAGAGAGCAGACGATGATGAGGATGAAGCTAGGCTGCTCAGGATTGTGGGTCAGTTTAACACTGCTGATGATGATGAAGGTGATGATGAAGAGTAACGTCTCACCTCGGGGTCCTCGTCCTTCTTCGGGGACTTGGGGGCGGGCGGGGCCTCCTGTGACGGCAGCTCGGCCTGGATCCCCGGGGAGCCCTCGGTGCCGCTGGGGGCCTGCGGCTGGATGATGATCACCTGGAAACACAAACAGGTGACATCATCATAAGGTGACTTTCACGCGCTGAACTTTGACCCGCACCGAGCCAAGAGTCATTTTTATTCTGGTGTTTCTGAAAGGGTTTCCTCGACCTCACTGTAACACCGTCCTTTATAAATAAAGTTTTGCAGTATTTTCTAACTCTGACGCCCATCTGTGACCTCACTGAGGGTTCAGGGTTAAATAAAGGTTGAATCAAACATTCAGTCATGTGACATCGAGCACATTGTCTCTCAGGACGCGCTCGCTGCCTGCAGTCAGAGCTTTGTCTGCACACTGCAGGATGCATTACAGCATTAATATTTAATGGAGCTTTTATAAGCAAATTCATAGTTTTAAATTTAAAATGCTGACCTGATGAACAGATTTGGATTGAATCATGAAAACGGAACGACCCGAAACAGCGTCAGTCTCACTTTAGAGCTTTAATCTGATGGAGGCTGCGAATAAAACTGCTGCTTTTCAGCCAGTTTTGCCACCAGGGGGCGCTAACATGAGCTAACAGATGGCTGAGTAAAAGCAGGTGCTAATCAGAGGATTTAAAGGCTCAAGAACATTTTTAAAATGTTAACAGCTGCCAGTAATCATACTGCAGTGTCCCAGGAAATACAGTCTTCTCGTTATTAACATTGTTGTGACTACTCGGGTGGTTTCTGCCTGTTTTTCGCACCTTGACGGCCTCACTGACAGTGGACACCCCGTTGCCTGTGGCGGGGGAGGCAGCGATGATGGCGTAGGCCACGCCGGGCCCCGCAGAGGCATGCTGGGCGGGGCCGTTGGAGTCGGGGCCCCCCGACGGGGCCTTGGGCGGCGAGGGGTCGCTCTGGCCGTTGGGCTGGTGGTCGGGACTCAAGGTGCTGTTGGCGGTGGGCAGGGTGGGGCCCTGGCTCTTCGGACTGACCACGGCGGTGGCCCTCTGCAGGCTGAGAGGCTGCAGCTCCTGGCAGGGACTGTGGGGAAGGCTGTCGGGGATCTGGGTCTTTGGCCTGACCTGAAGGGGGACAGCAGGAGGACAACCTTTAACAACAAACACACAACGTCTCCTGAAACACATTCGGACAATTCAACAAGACTGAGCTGCTTCACTCTGACCCACAGAGCAGGCATCATGATGCTGATGCAGGCGTCTCAGAGGGTTAAACTGGTCACACTGTGAAGCTTTGTGTCACAGAAACATCTGAATTCAGTTCATAAAGTCTTCATCAGAGTTTTTGCTGATAAATTCTCCTCACGTCCTTTCAGCCAGACTCAAACTGAAGCGTCGAGGGGAACTCTGTGCAGCTGCTCTGGTTTCTGCTGCCCCCTGCTGGACGCTGCAGGTTTCAGGCTCTTCACAATAAAATATGATCAAAGTGTTTTGACTCATTTCCACGTGAAGTTCCTGAGAAACACCTTCAAAATAAAATCCCTCTGAGTTCATCAGATTCAAATGTTTTGTTGTAAAAAAAACTCTTCCTCCTCTTCTTCTTCATCTCCATCCTCCAGTCATCTTTAACTCTTTCTCCTTCATCTTGTCCCTCCTATATTCCTCCTCCTCTTCCTCAGCAGCTACAGTTTGTGAAGCAGTGTCACTGAAACTGAACCTTTAAATAACTAAAAAAACATGAAGACACGTCTCTGCTCATCAGTGATGCTGCTCAGCAAAAACACTGATTTCATGGTTTTGGGGCTCCCAGCTTAAAGCAGCTGCTTTTCCTACTTGTGAAGCTGCACGTCAGGCTCCAGCTCAGCGCTCTGAACACCGATGTGGAGTTAGACTAAAGAGGACGGTCCGGCAGAGGGATTTACCTGAGGTAGCACAGTGGCTGCTTGTCCTGCCAGCCGGTGCAGGGAGCTGACTTGAGGCACCTTGATGGGCACAGCAGTGAGAGTTCCCAGCATCTGGAACAAAACACAGCAGGAAGTAAAGTTTAATACACAGACGAGGAAACTCGAACCAACAAAGTGACCTAAAGGAGCTGATCTCCTTTAGATCGGCTGAACGCTGCAGCTCTGCAGTCTGACCGAGAGGAAAAGGCCACCGGGACCCAAATTCATCCTGCAGCAGGACGACGACATCCAGAGTCGGAAAACTTAAGCTACTGGAGCCTGAACCCGAGATTTTCTGACTCAGAGCGGTGGGTCGGGCCGTAACAAGAAGCTCCGCCCTCCATTCGCCGTCAGGTATAACCGGATGACATTCCCGGTGCTCTGAATGGCCTGTGAGGGCCTCTCATTAAAGGCAGGTTCGTTAGGAGAAGCCCTCAACCATGACGTCTCTCAGAGTTCTTCCTGCAGTAAATAAATGAGAGGTGCCAAATCTTAATGACATCATTGTGTTCATTCAAACAGACTTAATGAAAACAATGCAAAAACGGACTTTTACAGTTTGTAATTCTCTTCATTTCCTTCTATCCTCCTATCTCTGCTTCCTTCTGTCCTTCCCTTTTCACTTCCCCGGTACTTCCTCCCCCTCCCTCTCTGATAATCTGTGGTTTTAAAGAGTGCGGCCCCGTCACAGCGCCCCCTGTCCCTCCTCTGATGTGGGTGCTCTGATTGGCCGACGCCTCCTGTCAGACTAACCTATAAATGAACCACAAATGTCTGCTCCGTGCTTCCTGCCAGCTCCCCCCCCCCCTCCTTTCTTCTTCTGTGAAAATCCCTTCGTTCCATTGTGTGGAGCTGCAGAGCGGCTCGGCGAGGAGGAGGAGGAGGAGGAGGACGGTTTCCATGGCAACTGCAGAGATGAAAATTCTTGCAGTGCTTTCATTTTGGTAATTGCTGCCTCTTTTCTCCAAACCTAAGCACCTTCTCTTCAGGAGGCCTCCTCCTCCTCAGCCTCAGCCCAGTCATTTCCTGTTCTTTTTTTAATGAATTTTCACTCCTTCTTCTATTTTGTCTCCCTTTTTTCCAACACTGCGAGTGAGACAGATGACGCTCTGCAGCAAACAGGCAGTCCTCCTCCCCCGAGTCTCACAGACCTGCTGTGATAAACCAGGAGGGGTGGGGGTGGGGGGGGGTCACATTAGAGACGATGGGTTTGTGGCATGAAAACAGACAAACTAAAGGCAAACTCCTCTTCATCATCACCTTCATCTTTCCAATCAGCTCTGATTAAACTGGACCTCAGTGCAGCCCTCAATTTCATCCTCTGCCTGACACAAACTGGTCAGGCTCCTCCCACGTTACACTAACGTGCCTCTGATTGGCTGTCCCTTGTAAACAAAAGGTTTGAGCAGCAGGTGGGTGGGGTTCAGTGTGTGTGCGATGAACATCCTGCAGCTACGGCAGGAAACCAGGAGAAAGAACTCAGATCTAAAGGTCGCCAGAGGAGAACATTGAGGTCAAACAGCCTTTATCGGCCTTCACGCTGTGGCTGATCCAGGAGCAGCTCGTTTCAAAATACATAAATATTACAGTAAATCACGTGGAAGCATGAACCTCTGAGTGTTCATAAGCTCATCTCGTGCTTTTACATGTGCAGTCATGATTTAATGGCCAAATGTGGTGCAGTGAGCACAGCGTGGTGCATTTCAGTGCAGTAGATGTAGTAAAAGTACTTCATAGAGATGCTGTGAAGGAGGTTCAGCGGGTCAAGGTGGAGTCAGAGGAGGCATTATGGACTGGGGGGGCTGAGGGTCAGAGTTTATCATCTTTGGTTCTTCATGACAGGAGGAGGAGGAGGAGGAGGAGTCAGTTTCATCTTAGAGGAAGTCAGAGAGTCCACCTGCAGCATCAGCTGATTCATCCGGCACACTTTCTACAGGAAAAGGTTACTTCGGTCCACCGGGGGCGCTGTTTCACAGAGCTGACTTAACTAGAAAGCCAAAGAAAAAGCTGGAAATGAGAGTTTTTCCCTTTTTAATCCTGAAATCTGAGTGACACCTGTGACCTCTGCGACCCCAGGAGTGAAAGTATCACAATCTACTCTCACAGAGGCTTCACCAGAAGATGCAAACCACTGATTTGCAGGAAGTCCAGATCCCAAACATACGAGCTCCTCTGTGGAGCCCAGTGGAGGTGATGTCATGACTTCTCCTGGGATGGGCTCAATAAGCTTGACTGATGATGTCACTGTGATGTCAGCAGGACCACGAAGTCTACAGAAACAGTTTGTCAGTTTAAAGAAAGATGGAACCCGATTTCATCATCATGCAGCAGGGTAACGACCCACACTTTAAGAGGACCCCCACCCCCACCCGGGGGGGGGGGGGGGGGGGGGGGGGCGGGGGGGGGGGGGCCTGTGGGGGGAAAAA
>VUQK01009044.1:17020-27607 GCA_015106715.1 Bujurquina vittata | reverse complement strand
TATATACACTGTGTGTGTGTGCGTGTGTGTGTGTGTGTGCATGTGCGTGCGTGCGTGTGCGTGTGTGTGCGTGCGTGCGTGTGTGTGTGTGTGTACACTGTGTGTGTGTGCGTGTGTGTGTGTGTGTGCATGTGCGTGCGTGTGTGTGTGTGTGTGTGTGTGCGTGTGTGTGCGTGCGTGTGTGCGTGTGCGTGCGTGTGCGTGTGTGTGTGTGTGTTGAAAAACAATATTTCTATCCACATAGAAAGACTGATTTTATTTGATAAGAGCAAACCCTGGCATGCACTGACACAGTGCTTTGATTCAGTGCACTCAGTAGGAGACAAAATGAGTCCGAAGGTACAAGGACTGTCCCTTTTTACGGTTTATTTTTGTGTATTTTGATGCTGCGCTCTCAATGCAGCCCTCTACCAACAGAAATGAAAGGGCGCTCCTATATCCTCCTATATCCTCTCACCGAAGCTTCCTATAAGAAGCGCCTCTGAGCAGCATACTTCCTGAATGATTAAATACGTGATCAATTTTTGGGTTATGTAAGGATGCGGCATAGAGGCGAAATGAGGAAGGATCACAGATGTAATAAACAATGGACGGTGGTCTATTCATTCCAATCAAATCTGCTCTCTCTCACTTCTGTGCCTGGAAGTGTTCATTGAAGTATAAACTTTAAATAATATTGTTTTTGCTGCTTTAAAAACAAGCTGATCTTTTGTTTTACATACTGCAGCACTCATTGCTCACATTTCGCTGACAAGTGCGAATGCCATCAAGTCCTCAAAATTAGATGAATAAATAATGAATATATTGCTTGAAGATGTCACGACCCTCCATACTGATAGGCGCTTGGGCTCATTTGAATCCCAGTCAGCTGGAAAATCTGTCAGAGTCACTATTGGACAAATACAACACTTTTGATATGACATAGCGAAAATGGCGAGTAAGAGCCTGTTAGTGGTTTTAAAGAGAAAGAAAGTGGTGCTCTAAAAAAAAAATCCAGCTGAGCCCCCTCGGGAGAAGAAAAAACATCCCCTGCGGGCTTCCCACCTGCGAGCACTCAGAGCTGTTTTGGGCGGAAAACCTGCTGGGAGCTGAGAGTATTACCTCCATTTCAATTAAAAAGAAACTGGGCGTTGAAAATGCTCACATCAGCAGCGTTCTACTGCTTGGTTTGGTTTTGGTACACAAACAAGTTGGTTTGGGAAAAATCATGGTTTCAGCAACTGCAATCATCTTCACGAGGGAGTGTCAACAGCAAAATGATAAGTGAAAGGAAATATCCTTTGTCAAAATCCATCATTTTGCTGACCCAGCCAGCTATTGTGGCTTCCTCCCTTTGCAGATGTCACACTCTTCCTCTTCCTGCTGTTTCTTTTTTTTTTTTTACTTTTTTTTTTACAATCACACAGTAGTAACCATCTTGATCTTGACTGAGCTGCTGGAAGTCGTAGGGTTTGGTGCTTTTCTCGAGATTTACTCAAATGTCACAATGAGAAAGGAGCGCTTGTAAAAAATAAAAGATAACAAACAATAATATAATACTGAAAAATTGAGATTATGCTATTACTGCAAGATGGGTTCCCACCTGTTAACACTACCAGCTGTGTTGCTGGAATCCCCGCTGGGAACTGCAGGGGTAGTCCACTCAGGTGTTTCTCTGCCATAGTCTCAGATATGTGTGTGACATACTGAGGTGTTTAATCTCTACTTGTAATAACAGCATATGTCAAACAAAATCTTAATGCAGCAACTAAAACAGCTGGTAACTTACTACATAATGTTCTGTCTTTGCTTTCTTAGTTCCAGTGTGTATCTTGCATACATTTCCCTGTGCACATAGTCCTTGGGGGTCTGTGTGTGTTTGGGGTGTGGGGTGGGGATTGGGGTGTGGGGGGGTGTATCATCCAGCCTAGCCAGCCTCTTCTTTTGTCTGATGGATTCCCTTGCATTTTTCTGGGCCAGCCTCCCTCATCAAAGTGATTAAGCAATTACACTGATTGTGCCGATGCTCAGAAGAACGGGGAAGGACCCTTGAGTATTGAGTGCTAAAGCTTTCTTGGAGATAACGACTTAATTTGTGCCTAATCAAAATAAAAACCTGTTTTCTTAAATCTCCGTCCTTCCTTCAGTACAGGTTAGCTTGGGGAATTGAGAAGATATCTTTAAGAGGAAGCCAGTGGAGTTTAAAAAAAAAATCCCTGCTGGGGCCTTTTCCAACTTAAGCATCACTGCATAGCCTTTAGTTATCCTTATGCAGTATACATGTTATTTTCAAGCAATGAGGCTTCTCTTTCCCTCCAAATTAAATAATAATTATCATCTCAGAAGTGACATAGACGCCTCTAAAGATGCTGCACATACATATCATGGATCCCAAGTGGAAAAAAATCAAAGTGTTTGAAAATTAAATCAACATTCAGTTCATCTCTCAGAACTGCTCTGGGCATCAATAATAAAACAGGGGTCTGGAGAGTCCCCTGAATCAGAGCAACAGAACTAAATGTAAGAAATCCCTGCGTGTTATTTTCTTCTCACATACACTTATTTATACCTCAGTCATCATCTCCCCATCAGAGCAGTGCAAATAACAGATCTTTTCCCATGTGCTGTCATTTTAAGCCAACCAAAGCGCATCCAGCGCGCGTCTTCAAGCGTACTGGAATCGACATCAAAAATGAATCACATCAGAACTTAAATCACAACCGTGAGCGAGTTGAATATGGGGGTGTGAGGGAACAACACGGCAAAAGAGTGAGAGCGAAACGCGAAGGGAGGGTGGAAGAGGGGGACTCACCCGAGGAGGATATCTGGAGGTAGAGGCGGGGGTCTGACGCTCGAATGGCCGCTGTGTACCGATCCTCAATCCCTGGCACCTGCGCCTTTTTCTCGGGCATAAGCCGGACCCTGAGCCGGCCCCCCTCAGCGCCGAGCCACCACTCCAGAATAGTTGTGAGGTCCATTTCCAGGATGTACACAGGGGCCTCCTCGTACACAGACAGCCCCCCGCATCCCGTCCTGACTAGATCCTCTCCTATTTCCACCACAACTTGGTTTGATTTCCTGCTTGCCTTTGTCAAGCCCAATTTCAGAACTTTGGACAGCGGTCGCTTATAGAAGAAGGGGAGCTGTCCATCAGCGGACGCGTTCCTCAGTGCTGATTCCTTAGCAGACTTAGGGTCCACAAAAGTAGAAATTGTTTTCTGTAACGGTATGCATTGCATTTTTAAGTTTGCGCGCACCGTGTAACATCCGCTAAAAGTCTGACAGTCGCCGTTCAAGGGTCTCTTAATGAACTCCGCCAGATAATAGCGCAACAGAGAAGGAACCGCAAAATCCACGGCCAGTGTTTTCCTCTTGTTCCTGGAGATTTGGGTTTGATTAGAGTCTTTTTTGCCCCCAATTTCTCCGCTGCTGTTGCTGTTGTTGCTGAAGCCGATGGCGGGGAGCTCTATTCCCGCTGTGGTCCTTGGCGAGGCGCAGTGCAGCTCAGCAAAAAATGCTGCAGAACAAACAAGCAAAAATAATATCCTGGCGTCCATGGTTTAATAATTTGACTGTTGAGTTTAGGAGACGCGCGCCGTAATTCCACTGTTCACCGCTTCCTCTCTTGTCACATAGGTTACGCAGCGCAAAAATCACAAAGTGCGAATCGATGATCCTGCGTATCCTGCGCCTCTTTGCCGGCGCGCACCAGTGGCAAGACGAAGGGGAACTGGGTTTTACATTCGTTTGCCACCTACTATTGCTATCCTACCGTTTTCAAGCGGAAAAAGTGCCATGTCCCCTCTCTGTTCCCGGCACACAGACCTGCAAGACAATACCTTTTATCACCGGTGCGAACCTAGCGAGTCGCTCTCCGGGACGCTGATTGATATGCCGGTCGGGTCCGCTCCGGTGGCTTTCAAAGACTCCCTGTCTCTTGGCACAGTTGTGACGGCGGTACAAGTGGTCTCTCTGTCAGCAGCGGGGTGCTGCGTCGCTCTCTCCCCTCACAACTAAATGAATTCACAATGAGTTTGGAGGAATCAAGCGGCCATTAAAGTTTAAAATGAAACCATACAGTCCTGGCTAATTGGAAATCTCTTAGTCTCACTGGTAAACAGTCTGCTGAAGGTGTCGATGCTCCTTTGGTTCGAACTGGCAGCTCTGATCGGTTCTGTCATGCCTGCACATGCGGTAAAGTCATTCACACATCCATTTGACGTCAATATAAGCCGTTTTCTCTGAACACGACTCCCTTGTGGAAAAGGCGTCGTTATGGACACATGTGATGCGCCCTCAGCGCAGCCGTAACTGTGTCTCTTTCTTTATTGAAATTAGAAATGCCAGGCGGTGTAGCAGCACAGCTCCGCACACTGTCCCTAGTGATTTTTTTCAATGAATCACCTTTTACGTGTGCGGAAATTGGATTGGATTAGTCGCACTCTCCCGGACCGCTTGTGTGCAAATCAAATAGTTTCAGAGGGAGGCCATTTGGGTTCTAGCCCATGCGGTTCTGTGAAATCTTATGTGCAGAGGCTAAAAGCCTTCTTCTTTTAAAAATGTGTTGCCATCTTTCCAGTTCATCTGCCACACAGTGTGCCCTTAATTGGGAATTAAGGGGTCAGTGTTTGGAGCAGGAGATTTAAGGGAAAAAAAATGCCAGAAGACACTCCATCACCCCTCTCCCTCCCTCTTCCTCCCTCACCTTAACAGCCCTTTCGCTGACTTTAAAAGTTGATCGGAGAAGACACCCACTAGATGGCGTCATCACATGCTGCTGATAATTTGCACTCTTTAGCTTCACTGACAAATCCATTAATGCTCTAATTGCTCTGGATTTTTACAGTCTCATTAAAGTGTTATCTGTGGAATAGGATTACGGCAATATGTGAAAAAATTTATATAAGTCGAGGAATTACAGTCTCCAAAGTCAGGACTCTGAAAATAAAAAGGTTTCTGGAATTACTGCCCCCACTACCTGGTTTTCCAGAGGGATTTTTTAGCGGTTAAGACTACTAATGACGACCACATGTAACTTTCACTTTGAAATTTGGGACTTCCACTATGCTGAGGCCAATAAGAGAGAAAAAGAAAGAGGTTCCTACATATTTAAATAATAAAACCTTTGATTCGCTAGATTGTATTGCAGAAAATTCTGCCGTTTTTTAAAAAAAATGAAAAATAATACAACTTTTTGTTTTCTTTATATAATAAAATTAAGTCATTACGATTTGTGTGATCAGAGAGCTGTGATGGAGATTTTGATTAAACTGATCAGTTCGAGGTCTGCTCAGGTAGCTACAGCTGCTAAGTGCCATGCAAATCTTCATATATATTTTTTGTTTTGCTTTAATTTTTGGGTTGTTTTTTTTTAAGGATAAATGGAAAAATGCTGCAGTCAAAGTAGCAATTAATTGTGTTAATAAGTGCAGGTATTCAACATTGTGACTGTTGTCTTGTTGGTTTTTCAGGGTCACAGCTGACCATACTTGGGCAAGAAAATGAAATGCTAAGTCGTCAGCGCGCTGACTAACCTATTTAGTAACCTGTATCCATAGATTGTTTAGGTGCACTGCACAAACACCAGTGACGTGCCCCCTACCGATAGGGGGCAGTGCCGCCTCCCCCCTTTATTTAAAAAGAGAGCTATCTGTGAACATCCGACTCCAGATGAGTCACTGCATCACTCATCACAAACCTCTAAGACACAAACTGCACACCTGCTTATTTTTTCATTCACCGTTGTTGATCCTTTAATACACTTAACTATACATTACGTCATCCTATTTGATATTCTGATAACTGCAGTAGCTTTTTTTTTTACAAAAAGAATCACTACCTTTTTAATTTTTTTGGAGATCCGGTTTCAGTGACTTAAATTTGGCAAGCTGATGCCAGCAGACAGCAGAGGCACGCAGTGGCCACACCCCTAATAATGCATAACTTTAAGTTTGTATACATTTTAAACAGCTGAGTTCTTAAGAATAAATAACCCCATGCGGCTATTTTGAAATGGAAATTTAGCTACTGAGATCAAATCCACTTATATATCTGACTGTAAATATGTTTATTTCTGTTCTAAAGTTGGGCATTTTGACATGATTATCAACTTTTGGAGGAACTGTGGTTTTTGAAATTCTCATGCTGGCTTAGGCCTCAGTCACACAGGCCTAAAGATTCACCAGTAACCCCCTGGTAATCATTGTTCACTGAGGAAAAATGTGTATTTCATGACCAGTTTGCAGATTTGGGAGGTTGCTTGCAGCTGCTAGGAAAAACGGGGGCGTGTGGTGTGATGCCAAGAACCTCCTTGCTATTGCTTTGATTGCTAGTAGGCTGCTGCAGTCACCTGTAGTTTGCAGGCAAGGCACCAACTTTTCTGCAAAACCCAAACTAGTCGCTAAGAGGTAGCCAAACTGCAAAGAGGGTGATGTGCACCAGAAACAAAGATTGCTTGTGTTCAGTGTAGAAGTTGCACCTTTTGAAAGGTGTTAGCTTCACAAATGTGTGCTGCACATTTTCAAGTTCTCTAGTATCCAGTGGATAGTCAGCAACTGTTTGCAGACAAGTTGCCATCTTTCATGCAAACTATGGGCAACTGTGACAATCTGCTGGTGACCAGTGCAAACACAAGAAGGTTTTTGGTGCAACACCCTCTTTCCCACTGATTTCCCACAGAGACACCCAGAAACTCCTCACCAGCTGGTTGGGGAATTTTCCATATTGAGCAGAGTTTGCCAGCAGGCCACTGACTGGCCTTTGTAACTGAAGCCTTAATTAATGAATCCTAGAGGTTTTTGCTTAGTTCTGACTGGAAATCTTGTGTTCCAGTTTCTAAACATTCAGGTTTTAGAAACACCTAGATTCAGTTTTGATAACTTGACTTTTCTACGACCATGCAGGACCACAGGGTAACTTCATATTTAACTCTGGGTGTTGAGTGTTACAAAAGCAGTTCATTTCTCACTGAGGTGCATGGCCATGGTACCTTATACTGCAGACCTAATCTGGTCTGGAGTGCTTTTATTTTCCACAATGAGCATCAATAATCCTTGCTTTTTTTTGCTGCTGGCTGCAAGCAATTTTAAAACTATTTAATTTTTCTATAGCCCTTAATATAATGATACAGTCATAAAAGAGAGCACCTAAGTACTGTACCTGGTAACCTTGTATAAAATTTGTGCATAGACTGGGCTAGCATACATATTAAATACTGTTTATATTCTTTAGTCACTCTCAGACCATTTAACACTGCTGAGGCCGCAGCTGAAAGAATGGGACTAAAACTGTGTACACACATTAAAAAACATTGCCTATTAATTTAAAATAATATGCAGTTGTAATTATAAGTTAGATCCTTTTGTCTGGCAGTGACAGTGACACACTGATAATTCTCTTAACTTACATCATCACAATTTTTAGTGCTTTTCAATCTTACTGACCAGAGCATTAACACACACACACACACACACACGCACACACACACACACATGCACACACACACACACACACACACACTGCTGCTTTCAGCCTGCATTATGCGTTTCATCTTTTCATATATTTCTAATATAGTTTGATCTTTGTCTAAAATACAT
The DNA here is from genome assembly GCA_015106715.1 of Bujurquina vittata. Lineage (NCBI taxonomy): Eukaryota > Metazoa > Chordata > Actinopteri > Cichliformes > Cichlidae > Bujurquina > Bujurquina vittata. Next base: position 20,033 of record VUQK01009044.1, on the reverse strand, counting down.
CTCTCTGCTGCCAGTACACTTATCCATGCTTGTGGTTGGTCATATGCTGCCAACAACCCCCTCTTTCATGTGAATGCACTCGTAGCTAGATTGGGAAACCCTGTATTGAATTATTGAGTTGATAACCATCTTTGTGTAACTGCTTAGTGGCATTCCCAGTGTTGGGGTAAGAGAAGCCATATAACAGGAAGATATCCTGGATATGTCAGACTTGCTCTGCAGCACAGGTCCCTGGATATGCCTACAAGAGTAGTGTAGAAACAAGGATACGGTGGATGGTCCGCCATATATCCAGGTTTCTGAACTTTTTTGTTGTTCAAAAGATGGTGAGAAATCAAGACGTGACCGTACATAGATACTGTTGAGCTCCTGTATACACTGATACGAATAATCAGATGGATCCACTAAATGCCGTAGCTCCAATATTTGGTGACTCAGGGGCAAATTGAAAAACAAAGGGAGAAAAAAAAACAGAGCTACAGTGAATATCACTACACATGGTGACCACTGACTTTTTCCTCCATTTCTTCCAAACAAACTGCTGCTGCTTTAAGTATAAAACATTAACACTACCAGGGCATCAGGGGATTTCTCAGAGGAAGGCAAACCAGATCAGCGTGCAGCAAATGCACAAGCATCAATGAACTGATTGCAGGCGATAAAAAATAAATAAAAACCACTGCTGAGTTATAAACAAAGACAGACAGTAGAAGCATTTGTATGACAAGATGGATCATTACATGCCTGCTACATTTACTCACATCGTACCACAGATGAGCACTCTGCACTGCAGCTGCACTTTTACCCACTCTATTTCTGCCACTCCATGAACACACGGCGTTAGCATGTGATATAATCCCATATTCAGTGTTATGGCTTTTTTTTCTGCTTAATGCCACGGCCTGTTGATTGCAACTATAGCCTGTGTTTAATCCAGACACACACACACAAAAACCATACCCATCATGCTTAATTGTTAACATTAAGATTTTAACTCTGCTGTATTACCTACAGCTACTTTCTTCTCTCCTGTTTTAGATACAACTTGTTCTCCTTCTTAGGGGTTAATTGAGGTGCACTTGCAGTAAGTGAATTATTAATATATTTATTATTGATTGATCACTGCCTTGTGTCTGTGTAATTGCTTCCCAATAATGGAGGTGTCCTTTAGAGAGGCTTTTCTTCACTATTCTTCTTTTCCTTGTTTCCTTGATTTGCACTGTATTGCCATGATTGGACAAGGCAATATTGGCTTATTTGTGATGGGGTTGGACACACACACACACACACGTGTGTATTTGTGCTTAACTGTGCCAGCTAACTTCCAGGGCTGTGAGTTAAACCTAAAGCTGAGGCTGCATTATCATCAGTTCCTTCTCTTGTTTTACAAATTTCCATTTTTACCCTGCCACACCGTGCACGTACCTCATGTAAATTTATACGAACAAGATAAAACAGATGAGTGCGATCTTCAGTCAGTTTGCATCTTCCACCCTAACCTCGTGAAAGAGAAGAGAAAGTCAGAGGCACATCGGTGAGAAACTTTCTCTATTCATCCTACATTCTACCTCATACCTGAACACATTATTCAAGACAAGTTGTTTTATTCATTTTCAGACAAGGTGAGGAATCGTCAGTGGTGTGGGAGGAAGTGAATAAGGCCGGCAGAGCACAAGAGAGGAAGGGAGAAACTAACACAGACACTCTGAAATTCATTCAATATCTAATCTGCATTGCTGTACTTGCAAGTGCCGAGATGCTTCTACGGCGTTACACTGGGCGCTCCACTGGGCGCTCCACTGGGTGCTCCACTGCTGTGCATAATATTGTACATCAATACTGGAGATTCTGCCCGGTAATTGCTTCAGTCAAGGTGAGCTTGTGCGACCAGCTAAAGTGAAGCTAAATGCAGGTTTGATCGTTTGAGTGCAGAGGCGAAGGAACTGTGGAAACGGCAAAAACATCCACTGAAACAAAACAATATTTGTGGCTATTAATAATAGATTAAACTCTTTGGTAATGTTAGCCAAATTGATTTTTAACTAGCAAAACTCAGAGTGAGGAATTTGAGTTTAATTTTTCACTCCAAATTGATTATGATGAACAGTTATTTATGTGCATAATTGTGATTCAGATGAATTCATTTGGAGCTCTGCAGGCTAAAGTAAGAGACGAGTGAAGCATGTATGGGCTGAGATCAACGGCTCTTTGTTAACGGCGATTGCTGGATTCTTGGTAACAAGCATGCACTTTGAATGCCATTTACCAGACGGCCAATGTGAGCTTAATTACTTTCTGATTGATCACTCATTCCACTTTTCAGGCCTTATTGAGTAAAATGAAACAAATGCTAGATATCCATTACCCACTAGCCTCTAGTACACTCACCAGTTATGTTGTCCATTATGTTTGAACCACGGTTGGTATCCAGCTCACAAACGAGTCAATGGAAGAAGGTTGTTGGGGGAGTGGTAGTGTGATAAATTACAGAAAGATAAGTTCCTACAAAGACCCCCCCCCCCCTTGCTTGCCACTTTTCACAGCATGCAGTAAACCTCATAAATCAGCAGCGGAGTCTCAGCCAGAATCATCAGACTTCATGGCCTGATCCATTCACTTCCTGCATCTCTCAGTGCTCCAAAGCTGGTCACAGCAGAAGCAGAGAAGGACTTTTGATCACAGACAGAAAAAGTTGTCAATCAGCATCTCCTTCCTTCTTTCTCACAGCTTCAAAGTTTTTTTTATCTTTTGTCACTTTTTGCTTTCCTGTATTCGCAACACGCGTCCTCAATGATTGGGGAAAGGATGTGCAGAGCCTCGCGCAGCATTTTACAATGTAGAGGCAACAGTCTTGCTTCCCTTTAGCATTCCCACCTCGTGACATCTTTCGTTTTAGTTCCATAAATCAAACACCAGAGACCTGCCGCGTTGAAGAAAAGCAATAAGTCTTTTGGGGGGAGGGGGAGGGGAGGGGGGGGGGGGGGAGGAAAAAAGGTTGGGAGGGGAACAGGCT
>VUQK01009044.1:1169-15902 GCA_015106715.1 Bujurquina vittata | reverse complement strand
TTTTTGTGGAAAATAAAGAAAGTGTTTTAAATCTGAATTCCATTAAAAAAAAAAAAAAAAAAAAGGGATTCAAAGAGGCACTTAACTGATTTTACACGTCAAAGTCAAAGGAAGTAGTCATGTGAGAGCTGCACAATGTGTGTAAACGGGTAAACAAAAGGAGCTCTGCCAAGTCTGAGTTTCAAACGAGATCACTTCAGGACGTGGGTTTGCAATCTGTATCGTTAAGCTTTTCAGCCACAACAAGCAATAATCATAGTTACGTAGTCATTTTAGACATTTTATTAACATATTTGAGCACTTTTGGTGGTAGTTTTCATCATGTCACCAAAATGCATATAAATGTGTTTTTGAAGTTTTGTTGATGATGAATTCATGCTTTATATAACTGTTGTCGACAACATTAAAACTTGCCTTCAATTTTAAAGTGACACTTTAAAATGACTTTACTGGCATTAATTTAGGTGGAATTTAAAGTGCATATTATCCTGTTTTTTCTATATTTTCTGTCACATATGTACAGTGTAATAATGGTGAACGCTCATCCTGAACATGACCAAACTTTCAAATAATAAATCAGCCTAAGTACTGACAGACTGCTCCAAACCCAACTGGTTTCAGATATTTCTGTTCTACTCTTGGATCTGTATGATGTCATAAAGACAGCATCCGATTAACATGGTCTTGCTTTTTGACCACAGAGCTGCCATCCTGCTACCTTGGAAAGTTTGTATCATGTTCTGCTTAGGAGAACCCAACAGGTTATTTAAGGATACAGATGTCTCTCAAAGTTGGACTAATGCAAAAACACAGTTCTGTCCATAAAAGGCAATACTGTGCTATTGGATGTTCAAATTGTAAGCAACATATCACTGTGAACAAACTGGACCGAATGGCTTATGATTAAAGTTTCAGTACAGACAGAGGCTGTTCCACTACAATTTTGCATGTGTTCAGCTATAAGGCACGGCACATACAGCGCAGGCTGTGGTGCAGACAGGTGAAGGCTTGGGAGCTACAGCACTCTGTTTCAGACAGAGGATGAACTTTGTTGAACTGTGAGTCACACGTAGCTATTCTCATGGAGACTGAAAAGTAGTCATGGCCATATAGACATTTACTTATTTTACTTGCCATTATCATTAACTTCATTCATTATTATTATACGTTTTAAACAAATGGAGGTACCAGGTATGTGCTTTGGTTCAAAATGCTGGTGGTGAAGAGTCTGCTGGAGTGGATAATGACAGTAGCCTTGTTTATGATGAACTGCACCTCTTTTATAACGTGGACAAGAGCAGGCAGCTGGGGCACAGGTAAAAAAAAATGTCTAGATATTTTTAAATCACCTTTCACTATGTACAAGAGGCAAGAGGAGCACATCCAATTTTGTCCAATCCTGGCTTCAAAAATGTTAACAGTTCATTTCATCAACCTAACAACTTATATTATGCACTTAATCACAGACTTAGTCATATTCTTGCGTATGGCAATTAAAATGTGAACATTTATAGGCAATCTCATCTTCACTGGAGTGTTTATTGAACCTTCTGATATCCAGCATGTTTGTGTAGGTTATTGTAGTAGCACGAAACGCGTCTGATTGTATACATCAGGTTTTTCAGGATCAAAATTACACTGACTTCTACAATGATGGCGCAGAGGTCAAAAACCCATGTATCAAATAAGATACACTTGGCGTTACACGGTTCATTAACATTGGTGGCTGACGCACACACACACACACACACACAGAGAGACAGAGAGAGAGCAAGCGGGTTATTTAGAGTAGCAGATAAAAAGCAGCACTCATTACCTGAACTAAAGCTAATTTACCTCCAGATAGATAGCAGTTTCCAAAGGAAACTTATCACTTTTGTTGCTGGTGTGTGCAAAAAAAACACAAAACAGAACTTTATGAAGGCTGCCAGGAAATTCTTTAATATTTCAACGTGGGGTTTGTTCAAATGACATCTTTTTATGAACCGAGTGTTTGTTTACTGGAAAAACTCTAAAGACAGCATGACAACCAAAAAAACCCCAAAAGACTCTTCCTAGAACTTTATTACACAGGTAAGCTATTGTGAAATCTAAGTTGTTTAAAGGTTTAAAATTAAGATTTTTTAATTTATACTTTGGGGCCATAAAATGTACAGTGACCTCTGTAACTGCAGTGTTGCCTGATTATTACCTAAACACATTGATGTGGCTAAGCTTTCATCATTTCAGCTTAATTCTCCATTTCATTGCACAAACCATCTCTTCCCTTGAAGCCCAGAGGGAAAGAAGCTGGGATACGTTTGTGTTTGCCTTATCACCTTATCCTGTTGGCTGGGAACCTCATAATGCATTCATTGCCTTGGTTCGTTCCACTACTTTCAGGCTTTATCAAAAATGTTTAAAAATTGACAAGCTGACCACTTCCAAAGAAATCAATCTTTTCCTGAAAATGAATTTCTACAAGCACAGGCTTCTGAAATAATGAAAAGCATGTAGGTTAAAATGGGAAGTACCACGGGCACTCGGAGGTTCTTTAAAAAAAAAAAAAATACACGTGTACGTGCACGCACACACAGCACAACACACCCTCAGGTGCTTATCAGGCATGTGATTAGATCGCTGTGGTTTAATATGCTTAAAGCTTCCAAATGCAGCTCTCTTCATGTTGAGGCTTATCCTTCCATCTAGAAAAATACATTTCTCAAAGGCCTCTAACGTCTCCAATATTCTAATATCAATGAGTGCAGTGCTGCCGGTACACACCGGAACGTGTGCAGCTCAAGGATCACCCATCACTTATCTGGAAACTGCTGATCTGCGGCTGTGCACACCTGGGGATCACCTGAAATCCTTTAAGCTACCAGAAGACAAGTGTTTCTTTTACTCACCCTTATCCAGCAAAAATGCATGTGCAGAAAAAGGCTTATCATCATGATTTATTATATCAATATCAGACTCATTCAGTCAACCAGGCCAATCGAGGGAGCGCGAACAGACTCTGGGTTTTTGCATGATCATTCTATCTCAGTTATGGATTGGATGGATTGGCAAAGAAGTTGCTGTTGAAGCTTCTCTCAGTTAGTTAACCATCGACCCGCTGGATCCTAATGGGCCATTGGCAGTACACTTCAGTGCCACATCTGATGAATTCCCACTCTGGAACCAGAGGCAGGGCAGTTCTGTGGCTGGATGGTGAGCACCATGTCAATGCCCTTCACAGATCCCGCTTCTTGAGAAAAGGATAGGACAGGAGGAGGTGCTAACCTGGGTCGCAGGGTGATTATTCACTGGCCTCTTGTCGTTAGGAGCCAGTGCTGCAGGACGACGTGGTTTAAAATGATATATTGCATAGCGGGAGCAGGGTGCAGGGCATGCCCAGTACTTGACTCTGTGACATACATCACAGGGGAGAGGTTGGAGGTGCATTAATAGTGAATTATCTGGTGTCAGGGCAGCAGTGGGGAGGGTCTCTGCAAGCATGGATACAGCAAGAGGCATCAGAGCACAACACAAAGTCTGCTCAGTTGTTATGCTTTTGGAAAGAGCAAACCTTGTATCAATGACTCAACTTGTAAGAAAAAGAAAATCTCAGAACAGGGTGGCATTTGGGAGGAGTGCGGGGGGGAGTAAAAGCCAAAAATAGACCATAACAGTGGTACTTGACTGTGTGTCTTCAATTCACAGTCTTCTTTCTCATTTTGGGAGAAGCATAGGTTTATTTTTCCCTCTTCCCCTTCTTTTTATCTGCCTCTCTCACCCCCGTTTCCTGGTAACAGACGTGCATGTGAAGCGCCCTGGTCGTCCATAGGAATATAAATCACAGAATTTGTTTAGAATGCATATCTGGGAGTTTTCATTTCTCCCTCCACCTAAAAACAACTGCAGAAGCTCAGCGGCAAGGATATATTCATCTTTATTTATATTTAAAATGCAGTTACAGTTGGTCTCAGGCTGAAGCAGGGGTAGGCGGGCCAATATGGGACATACAGCATGACCATCAAGAGCTAACCAAAAAGAAATTGCCCACATCTCACTATCTTGTTTTCTCCAAATTGCTACTAGTAAAAGCAGATGCGGCCCCCAAATCAACTTGCCGTGTGTTCCAATGTTTCAATTTCTTTTAGGTTTGTTTCTAATCATCTTGGCCCCTACAATTCGCTCGCTCTGTGTCCTTAACCTTCTGGGCCTGGTATGCATTTGGCTCTGACCTACATGTAGGAGTTTTGCTCAGCTGAGCACCAAGATGTTCTGGAGTCTTTCAGCAAAACGATGGCCACGCCTTTATTTCACAAAAACATGTAATCAGTCTTCTCATTTTCCTGCAATACCAACATTTCTCACACAATCATCCTGCTCAGACGCGTGTATAATAAAGTATCTGTGCTCTGTGGTAAGCCACGTGCTATCACCTAGTGATCCGTGGATTCTCATTTAAAAAAAATCATTTGCAAACAGGCGCAGCTGCAGGAATTTCAGCTGAAAGCAAATTAAATGGTCTTAAGTCTGGAAAAGGGATTGTTCTGACAAGGACCACCTTTTCTCAGCTTTGCCTCAAGCTGACCACCTGGCTGGCATTTAGCGTCACTCGCCATTCTCTATAGTTGTGCACATTCAAATGAAGAAAAAAAATATATAGTGACTCTTGTGTTAATACACCACAAATCCCATCATTACTTTACAAATTAAGCAAAGTGCTGCAATTATTAATGAGGCAGTGATTGGGCTATCTCCTCTGAAATAATTAGCACAGGGATTACAATTCAGCCGACATTGCATTAAGCTGCTTAGTCGACGTCGTGTTCTGACGTTTTTTTTGTTTAATTGGAAATATTAAGCATTATCGCAGGTATTTTCTGTCTTGTGAATAATGTGCCTGTGTTTAAACGCATACATGCCAGGAAGTTTTAATTGTACAGCAAAACCTCTGAATGAGGCGGATGGAAGACTAAAAAGAGCAAATGATTGGACAAATGAGACAAATAGTAATATCCCTGAAATTAATGTTGGTGGGGGTTTTTTTTTGTTTGCTTGTTTGTTTGCTTTAAAGGATGTGATCTGCTCATAATCTTAACCATGGAGCTGAAAAGGAAATTTCACCTGAAAGCCCTTTTAAAAGATGTTCACTCGAATCATGTGATCTTACTCTGCGAGATCAAACCTGCCACAGGAAAAAGACATTCAAATTTTCATTTGAGCATTATGTAACTCAGGAAAGGAAAACAATTAGCACGTGCACTAAAGTGCATGGTTTGTGCACCAAAATTATTGTGTTAAAAGGATGAGGACATTGATGAAGTATTAAGGTTTGCTAAAGGTTGGAAAATATGTTTAGTTTTTTTTTTATGGAATTGAATGTTGCTAAATCATTTGCATAAATTATATTTTACTTTGTCCTCATTTTGGCATCTGTACATTAAAGGGACTCTAATTAATAATTTCACACTAACAATGGCTCAAATGCATAAAGTTAAATTGGCTGCACATAGTAGTGAGCCCATAATGAATTTTTCCTCCACCAGCTTTGTTAGGCATTGTTTTGAGAAAACACCCTGAGCTGACGGTTTATCACAGGTTGTGACTTGGAAGTTATTATAGCTACACCATTTTGCATGATTACTAAGAGCAGAAAAGTGCTATCTGAGTACCAGTTCATTCACCAGTCAAACAGTGTTCACGTAGCAGGTTTCCATTTCCTTAAAGTGACCAAAAATGTTAGTTATTACATCTTGGAAGCAGCTTACAATGTAACTAGCTGCAGTTTCCCATAATTAGCCAAATTATACTGGTAGTAGCTTGCTGTCATGTGAACAATTTTTTGCAGCCATGATTCATCATAAAATACTGAACTTGTATGAGCTCTAAAGGCAATGAAATCAAGGTAACCCATGACATACAAGTACCAGCAATAGATCTGTACATAAACAGACACACAGAGAATACTGATCAACCAACCGCATTTCCCCTTGCGGTTTCCAAGGACTGCAAAGACATGAAAAACATGAAGTTTGTTTTCATATCCTCAATTTTCTCCTTTTGAGAGTTGTTATAGTTATTCCTGGCATGAAACAGATGGATATATGTTGAGGCAGTGTTGTGCCCTCCAGTTGTCTGGCCAAGTCACGCAATGTTCTGTACTTGCACACAAAGAGTTTGTGCAAACTGTGTATGTACAATTATTTTTGTTCCACTTTTTTGGGTAAAATTTCAGTGTTCCTGCCTTTCCTCTGTGTTTCTGACCATATGCTGTCAAGCTGTTCTGTAATAATAATAACCAACCATGAAAATAACCAGTGTCTGCAAGCTAAAATATAACGGGTGTTCTAGCAGATTTTTGCTGCTGTCAGACAAATTAAATACACTCTTTATTGTGATCATAAGCGATTTAGCAAGATGGTGCGCATTTCTGTTGTTCGGCATAAAGGATTTATTGAGTGGAAAGCCAGGCAGCAGTTGGTGCATCATAAGACACTGAAACACTACAACAACTGGAAGTAATGACATTACAGGTCAAGGTTTTCATCTAAAAACTAACTTAGCATTGATTCGGCCAATCTTTCATGCAGGCCTTTAATCCTGCAGTGTGACATGTTGGTCTGGAGATTGTTTTAGCTTACAGCTTTTCACAGACTGCAATTACACAAAGAAAAACATCACACTTGCATATTAATGCAGTTGCGACAGTGTATACTACTGCACCAACATCTTGATGAATTACAATTGTACATTTTACTTTATTATGAAGGTAGAGTTGCTAGTTAAGATGCAACTCTACTGTACTTGATGAACACTGGACATAAGTCTGTGAGAGTTGTCTTGCTATATAAATTTGCTGCATGTGCTTTAGTCTGCTAAGGTGAAATGTGTCAGGTAAAGGTGGGTTTACAGCAGCTCATTTCCATTAGCAGAGCCCTTTATTTTCAGCTGTTTAAGTGAGAGAAGTTGAAACTGCAGTTTGGTGGAAAGTTTGATCATTTCTTTTATTATGAAAATAATATTTTGCATTGAAAACAAGCTTATGTTTGTTTGTATATGCTGTCAATTATAGTTCTTCGGGAATTGGAATTGGTGCTTAGAGACCTTTGGTTCATTGAACTGTGAACACTGTGTGCAGCACAGAGTGATTCAACAGGTATGGCAAATGTACTGGCGTCTGTATACTTCTTGTCTAGTCTTACTGAGCACTTAAGCACCTTCCACTACAAGCAACATTCATACATTCACAGCATATACGTGGATATAGCAGGGGCAATTTGCAGTTCAACATATTGCCCAAGGACACTTTGACAAGCAGAACAAATCACCGGCCCTCTGATTAGTGGACACCAAGGTCTTCCTCCACAGCCAAATGCTGCGCACACACTCTCGTTAAGGAATATGTAACAGTGTTTTGTAACAGTTTAACTGTACAAACATCTCACTGTTTTCCCCTGTTCTTTATTCACCGGTTTTTCTGAAAAACAAAAGCTCCTTTAGGTTTTCAGCTTTTCACCAAAATGTTTTTGGGCTGTTCTTGATGTCAAACATGCGTTTTATTCTTTTATTCTTCAGTGTAAAACTCGTTGATGTACACCTGTTAGTAGTCTTCTTCACGCCCTTTGCATGTTACAGACATTGCTCCATTGCACCAATCATGGTCAACAACAACTTCACAAAGCACCTTGGAGTAAGACTTTGATTTCTTCTACCAATGAATGTCATAACCTAATTAAGCATATGTACTGTGAATTCTGAAAGCATACACACAATAGTAATTATTGTTCTTATACGGACGACTAAATGTCATTACAGTCAGTCTCACTGTGGTATATTTAGCATAGTAAATAGCAGGAGAATAACAAGCAGAATCTCTGAAAGCATCACATCTTCCCACCTACCTGCGTTAAAAAATAAAACTGTGGTCTACAGCCACTCCGCTTTTGGAATTAGTTTTGCTGTTACTTGATCTCTTGACAGTGAAGAAAGAGGGATGAAATGCAACAGAGGTCCAAGGCCAGATTCAAGGGCATTGTGCTTACATGGTGTATATATCTCCACTGTACACTCCCCTCCCACCACCACTCCACCCACCCTCACACCCACACATCCTGAGAAAAATTGCCTCATAAAACTGCCACAACACATAGCACAAGAAAACCACAGCATAAATACTACTGCAGGAATATCTTATAAGTACAAGAGGACGGGAAAACGTAGCTGTGTCACTGCAGAGTTGCTCAATTGTTTGTGTGTTTCGCCAAAGAAGGACCCTAGCTGGGTTACTAATTGCCCTCTTTTCCTCGCGTGCTCTTCCAATCACTCTAATCCTCACCTCACCCGCTCAATCTAATGAAGCTTCCCAGTAAAGAGATGTAGTGGTTAAAGTGTCCTGTGCTCCTTGTTAGCTCCTGGCAAGCAGACACATCAAGAAGGGAGTAAACAGGGAAAACAAAACTCCTGCTTAACCCCTCTGTGCTGTCACTGTTCTTTTGTGCACTGCCAACAGGAGTAAATCACAAGAGGCCAACATGAGATTTGAATGAGCCGATTAATCCTTGTGCTAATAATCACTCTATAAAGAACGGCGGAGAAATTATTAAAGCTTATGGAGGCCTCTCTGCACATTGTTTCATCACACTGGGTTTCGGTAGAATACCCGTGGGAGCATGTGGTTAAAATATACAGTGAAGGAGTAACAGTTTCATGATGTGGCCATCCCTTAAAAACAAAGAAAATATTGAAAAGAATATTACGGATTGATTTATTTTTCACATGTAAAAGTGAGGAGCTTTCGTTCCTTAGTTTTTTAGTTGTGGGCTTCCACCCTGGAGGAAGTTGATTCATCTTTGTTTGCAGTGATACACCTCTCAGTGATATTCTTTTGCCTCCGGGTCTGTTCCATAATCCTGTTTACTTGTGTTCCCCTCTCAGTGTCTAATTTTTGCCCCTCTAACGGGACTCATAGTTTTCTTTGTGTGTTAGTCTGCTGCTCTCTGTGCCACCACTGTTATTCTGACTTTGTGTGGCTTAATAAGTAAAATAAGATCATTCATAGAGTCAGATTTCATTTCCTTTAATGCTAAATATAAACCCAGCCATTTAAGGTCACAACTCCCCGTAATGTTGCATTTATTCCCTCTCTTTTGCCATTAATTCTCCTCTTCAGCTGTTACTTCTTCAAAAACAGTCTGATAAAACAATGTTCATGTGGAGAACTGAGGAAGGTTATAGACTCCATTAGAGTATCTTACATAATTTGGTTATGTCATCATTTAATTATATTTACATGCTACTTTGCAAATGGACGGCAGAGCATTTGGCAGACATCTCGCCTGAGTTGTTCATAATAAATAGCGACGTGGAAAGCTGCCACTGTAAGAAGTGCTCGACCACACTCTGCAGTGTTGTTGGCTTTAATTGGCCTAGAATGAATCATACTCATAGACGTTTAGCAGACTGGCTGGTGGCTGTTGCATGCCTTTCATGGTATGGAGTAGATTTATTATGGTTTTACATCTCTAACAGTGACTTAAAGCATGTCCTTGGATGCGCATTTAACTCCAGTGAATTATTAATGGTTTGCTAATAACTACTTAGCGCTCTTCCTTAAAAACTGTCATGTGTGACTTGAGGGGAGATGGGCCGAGAAGTGAGCCAGCACAAAGGAAGTTTGTCAACTAGCAGTTAGGAGTTCACACAAATCATGCAGCCCATGTTTAATGGCGCATCAAAGCTTTGACACTAATTTGCAGAGCTGGAAGAAGTATTTAGGTTGTTTATTTAAAGGGGCATGCAATTTATTTTTTTAAGATGTGTTAACTTAACAAATTTAGATTTTTTAACTCATCACAAACTGACTTGGTCACGTTTCTTTGCATTTTAATGCATTAGGCATTTCTTTTGGCTAAATCTTCCAGAGTCCTGGTCCATAATACAAAATTTACTGGATGAGGGTAACTGACAAATGTTCACAAGGAACCCGCCTGGGTCTAGTATACTAAGAAGTTAAGTTTAATTTTGTTTTGGATTTTTCCTTTTTGATTGCTGGTTTGTTAGGTTTAGGCAACGGAGAGAAGAGAAAGAAAAAAGAAAACTGGAAATTGGAAATGCATCTCTGTTGATCCATCCATTTCTTCCACTTCTTTAGGTCCAGTTTGTTGGGGCTGCAGTCTAAGCAGAGATGCCCAGGCCCCCGTCCTCCAGCTCTCCTGGGAACACTGAGGCATTCCTTAGCCAGCAGAGAGATGTAGTCTCCAGCTTTTACTGGGTCTTCCCTAGGCTTTCAGGAGATCCTTAAAGCATCCCTTCCACTGCCTGACTAAATCCCTAGTTGAGGTCAGTAGCACCCCAGTGATCTGGCAATCTTCCAGAAAATCTTTGAGGTTGACCTAAAGTTTTGTTAGATGTCTTCACTCAACTCTTCTCATACCTGAGTTTTTGCTTCAGCAGCCACCAAAACCAAAGACCGTCCCACAAAGTACCAACTGAAGCTATAGTCAGGCAGTGGAAAAACACCTCCTTAATGCCACTAACACGTCTTCTATAGAGGAAGCAGAATCAGGGGAACGATTTTCCCATCACTGTATAAGAGGTCACTGAGGTAGTTAATCAAGTCCTTGGCGCAGAGCCCCTGGAGTGGATGGGATTTGCCCCCAAGGGCTTGAAGACTCTGGAGGGAGGTTTATGCCAGGGTGCTGGAAAGGAGAGTTTGCCCATTAGTTGAACCTCAGATTCTCCTGGTTGCTGAATGCTAGACCACCTCTTTATCCTCTCAAGGACATTTGAGTGTGCGTGGGAGGTCTACTTGTGGTTTGTGGATTTGAAATGGCATTTGACCAGATCCCCCAGAGTATCGTGTGGACGTCGTGCAGGAGTATGGGGTGTCTGGCCAATTGTTGCGAGCCATTCAGTCCCTTTACAGATGGCGCAAGAGCTCGATCCACATTGCTGGTAATAAGCCAGACTCGTTTCTGGTGAGTATTGGACAGTATTGGAATCTCATCTCTGCTTTTTATGGTTGATGTGGTCCTGTTACGTCTTAAGGTTGTGCCCTACAGAGTGTGAAGTGGCAAGTAATGAAGTCTGAGGCCAGGGGTCTCAATCAGAAAAGGGCAGAGTTCTCACTCCGTGAGGAGTTGCTGCCCCAGGTGGAGGAATTTAAGTATCTCGGGGTCCCTTTATGAGTAAGGGACGAGAATAGCGAGAGATCGACAGGCTGAGGCCATGGCTGCAGTGATGTATACTGGTCCATTGTGATGACGAGAGAGCTGAGCATAAAAGTGAATGTTCCTGCTCTCACCTATGCTCACGAGCTTTGGGTAGTGACCAAAAGAATGAGATTGCAGATACAAGCTGGCCTTTGTGCAGTCATTTGAGAGGGGCTCAGAGTAGAGCTGTTGCTCCACCACATCAAAAGGAGACAGTTAAGCTGGTTCAAACATCTGACTAGGATCCCTCCTGGACACCACTTGGTTCAGGTGTCCTGGCCATGTCTTACTGAGAGGAAGCTCAAGGACATGCTGGAGAAATTGCATCTCTCAGCCGGCCCGGGAACGCCTCGGTGATCCCCCGGATAAGTACGGAGGTGGCTCGGAAGAGGGAGGTCTGAGTATCTCTGCTTAGGCTACTGCTCCAACAACCTGGCCCTGGATAAGAAAGTGGATGAATATTTTTAACAGCTGCTATTATAAAGTGACAAGCACAATCTGAGAACCCCACCAACACCACCCCCTGACTACAGTTCAAAGTGAGTGTTATTTAGCAGTGGCGCAGTGGGTAGGCGCTTGCCTTTCAGCCGGAAGGTTGCAGGTTCGAGCCCTGTCCCTGCGTTGCGTTGTGTCCTTGGGCAAGACACTTAAACCACATTGCCTAACGGTAGCGCCGGTCTCTGGCTGCATGACCGCAGATGCTTGTCTCTGGATGAGTGATCTGAAACCCTCATTTCGTTGTGTGCACAATGACAATGAGTTCAATTTATTTATTATTTTATTTATTATTTTAGCATTGGATGATACTGTAGCTACTCTATAGAAATAAGACTGCACAAACACAAAGTTACCGGTCAAATCCAAGAGCTCCATGACCACAAATACTACACTATAGTCTCTGATCGAAAAAAAGTGAGCGCTGAAAGCAACTTAAAAACTTCGATTCACAATGTAAACAATAGTGAAATGAATTAAATTGCTATCGAATTTCATGCCGTGTTTGATGTACTCAGTTTGATTGGACCTTGTTTTCTGTCTCAGATTCTATTATTATGCAGGCCAGCCTTCCTTTCAAAACCTCAGCACAAAGGATTTGAAATCTTTGAAGAATGCATCAGTGCACGGCTTTTACAAGGATTTAAAAAAAACATTCTAAAACATTCTATGAGCTCATTGTCATTTTTATATGATAAATATTTCACATCAAAAGGTGAATATATTGCAATGTATTAGTCTTGTGCACGGAAGAGGACATTTGTCGTACTTGTAGACATTTGTAGTGGAAAAAAAATGTCTCCTTTGTATGTCTACCTTAAAATGTCCATTTATAACAAAAGTATGAATTACTACTGAGGGTCTAAACTAAATTTTAGCCTTTCGGCTCTCCAGTGACTCTCCCATACTGGCTACTTTCCAGAGATATTTGATGGCTGAACAGAAAGGAAACCTTTTCAGGTTAACTGATGCTGATGTCACCAATGTACAATGAAGTCAGATGGCAGCTGGGTGGGTTCAGTCACTCAATTTTTAAACATGTTATCCCCCCAGGACCCTCTACTTAAGCTTCAACATGGGTTGCTGTACATATAAACCAACAGTGCATTTTGAGAGCAAGATCTGAAGACTTTGCAAGGCTGCAACGCTGAGTCTGCACTTCTCTCCTGAGCTTTAAACTGTAGTGCAGTCACATTCTAGCATGATCTTCCTTAGTCCTCTAACACCTCAGCTCCCTCCTATTTCTCATCATGCCCTCCATCCCATGGGGTGTCTGTAAACAAACCTCCAGCATCACTCCACACGTTGTAAGCTCCCCACGGAAAGGAAGACAGTTGCCATTTACCACTCGGGGGGAAAAGGAAAGAGAAGAGCTACACCACCACCGCTAGCATCCTTTCAGAGGCGGCCTTTTGTACATCAGTAAGAGGTTTACACAGGCAATGAATCTACACAATGGCAATGAAGGCATGCCTCATACATTATGAAGATACAACAGGAAACTTGATCCAATTTATTCAAGTTTGTCACTTTGAAGTCAGGCACTAACCTGTATTTGGACAAGTGTCTGTGTTGGAAGTCATTCAGCTCCCACATAATATGACTAGGAAAAGAACAAACACAATATAATTAGTTGCCAAACCAAATATTCCTTTAAATCTGCTCCAAAACAGGTTCAGCTGAAGAATTTCAGCTTTTGTGAGAGGGCAAAGTACTCCCTTTGTGGAGTTGCAGTTCTGGTAGTAGCACCACATTAAGTTAAAAGTTCCAAAGCGTCTTAAAATTTAGAAGCCAAAACCAATGTGCTTGGGTTGGGTTTCAATACAAAAACACAATGACGCAATACTTCTGGACTTCTCAGACCTTTGTGCTGACCCACTGAAGACAAGAGCCCAAGCTTCCTTATCAAACGGGACCCCTTCTCTCCCATTTCCCCTGCTTATTATAATTAATAACATGTTAGGTTCAGTGTCACTCTTTAGAATCTGATGCAACAAGAAAAACCACAAAAGAGGATGCAACCAGCTCCAAGATGGACTTCACACATCAGACCGTCACCAGCTCTGTTATCAAGACGGGTTGTGGTTCACCTCTGTTATCAAAGCCTGGACCGAGGAGTATCAGAGTGAACTGAAGTCTAGGACCACATGAGGAGGTCCTAAGTGATCAAACTTTATAAGAATGTAACAATTCATAAATTATAATACCGGTCTCATGGTAAGAGACTCTGTTGTGTCTCATTTAAAACATTCATATTTGGATAATCAAATACAAGTTTACCTGACCTTAAACATTAAAATGGCATTTTCCAGCGAAAAGACAATTTCTTCATTTTTCCCTGAACACACGTGCAAATTTAACACAAATTTGGGATTTCACATTCTGCTAAATGAAGAAAAATCAAATATGAGGCTCCTTCCTTTGACGTCTTTGACACAGCATCTCATTTGGGTTGAGGTCTGGACACTGACTGGGCCATCGCAACATCGTGATTTTCTTTTTCAGTCATTTGCTGCAGTGCTTGGGATCATTTGTCCTGTTGCATGAGTCATTTTTGTAGCTCCTGGGTTTTTGTAGTCAAACGAAACACGTTAAAAGTTATGTGTATTCTGTTGGTGTTTTGCCGTTATTATTTCTTTATTTTTTTTTTTGGGCAAAACTGAATTTCCCCCAAATTTCTAATTTACCACTTCAATTACCGACTGCTTCAGGTGAAAGTCTTTTTCCCCACCTCATTAAACTCAACACATACTCAACTCTATTATTACATTTTCATCTCTGGACAGTTCACCCGACCAACTTCATTCAGGTTTAATATACTGATTGTGTTCATTCAAAAGGAAAGCAGTGATGTTTACAGATTGCCAAGCAGATCCAAGTGAAGACAAACTGGTCCAGATTAAAACATTACTTTTTAGGATTTTATGCTGCCTGTCATATATATATATATATATATATATATATATATATATATATATATATATACACACATATTATTTTGTTTAAATATTAATGGATGTTTATACAAATTATTCTAAATAGCATAAATTTGATT
>VUQK01009036.1:1034-17792 GCA_015106715.1 Bujurquina vittata | reverse complement strand
TTTTCCCCTCCTTGGTCCTCACTCTTTGTGCTCAGTTAATTATCCCTCTGTTTCAGCAGTCTCCTGATGCTTTGAATATTATTCCTGATTTTTATCCTCTCACTAATTAATTCAAAAAAATGAAGCGAAAAGTAGCCGGAAACACACAAGAGGACTCGGCAGCCCTGAACAGGCCGATCACAGTCGTTGTGGACTGCATGGACCCAACATTTAGTTTCATTTGCCGGGTGGCTGTAGCTCAAGAGGTAGAGCAGGTCACCCACTGATCAGAAGGTCGGTGGTTCGATTCCTGGCTACTCCAGGTTACATGCCAATGTATCCTTGGGCAAGATACTTAACCCCAAGTTTCTCTCCGATGCTAGCGTTGGAGTATGAATGTGTGTGAATGTTAGCTAATTAAAAAAGCACTTAGCTTACTTACACATGGAAGTGCTTATGTAAATGTGCTGTATAAGCACTTTGAGTGCTCAGTCAGAGTAGAAAAGCGCTATATAAGAGCTAGTCCATTTACCATTTTACCAGAGGTGCCTCAGGTTACATCTAGA
The DNA here is from genome assembly GCA_015106715.1 of Bujurquina vittata. NCBI lineage: Eukaryota > Metazoa > Chordata > Actinopteri > Cichliformes > Cichlidae > Bujurquina > Bujurquina vittata. The sequence continues at coordinate 17,247 of VUQK01009036.1, read as the reverse complement.
TTATGTAGTAGATTCAGAGCGGTTTCTGGAGTCACATTCTGCGCACTTCTCAGGTGGCTATCTTACGCAAAGAAATCCCATATGGGACACACACACACACACACACACTTTTCGTTTTTTCGTTTGTTTTTGTTAAAACCTTGTCTTGGGGTTTGGACAAGTCAGAAAGGTCCTGGATTAAAAACATATAAAAAATTATCTGTTTCAGAACACCATCTGATTATCATAAACAACGATGTCCATGTAGTCCGCAATCCTGCTCCGCGCATGAACTGAAACTCTGGATCCAGCAGAATATCTGGAAGTGTGTTCATTTTTTTCTTGAGGACTCTGAGAGAATCTTTCCCAATATTTGTGGAGATATGCTACCAAATGTCTACAGTAAAGAATCCTTCTAAATATTCCTGGATCTAGATCTTTCCTGACTAATCTTACTAACCAAGAGACAAACTGAACTTCACATTTGATTGTTCACATTAAGATAAGAAATGTCTAAACATTTAATTACATTTGTCAAAAACAGAAATTGGAACATCTGGTGAAACCAGGTTCATAAACCTTACTCTGCCTGCTTGTTACGCAACTTTGCGATCCTCCAAAAGTCGCCGCCAGTTGGTTTTTTTGTCTTTGTTTCAAACTGAAATACTTTACTTTATGGTAACCTCGTAAATGTTCATGAATACATAGATGCTGAACTTTAGTGAGAGACCATTTCAGAGCTGAAAGTACTGAAACCAGAGCTTGTTTGATTTCTAGAACTGATGGAAGATTTGGACCCAGAAAGGTTTAATGACATCAGACAAGAAGCTTTTTTGCAATATCTAAGAGGACACAGCTATTGTGTCTTTACGACCGACACTATTTAAAACCATTCATCACTTCCTTCAATAACAAAACAAAATTTGAAATGTCTGAAAACAGATGTGTCTTTGGTTAGCCGTGTGCGGCTAGCAGCACTGGTAGCAGGTTAGCATGCACATGTGGTTACTGAGCATTTTAGTCGAGCGCTTATGTGCCAGTTAAGTCAAGTAGTTGTCTAGTTGCACATTTTCAAGTAAAAAGCTTGTGAATATAGATGGGAATAAAACACGAGGTGCATGAAAGTGCCGCTAAAGCTTAGTTTTACAGGTCGGATTGGGAGGACTAGTCATTTAAATTTAAAATTAGAATTTAATCAGCTGGTTTCTTACATCAAAAAAAACAATTCTTGTGTTACAAGGTCTTGCACAAATGTTCAACAGATGAAGAACCGAAACGTGTTCGTCATGGAAACAGCAAGATTGTTTCTTTTACTTCTCGAGCTGCTGTTTTATCTGAAGCTTTTACATTTCTTGCAGCCGAATTTCCTCCGCCTTTGTTTTATTCCCATGTTTTCTGAATGAAAACGCTCCAGAGGCTGTTTTTCATAAAGCAAAGGCAGCGGGGCCACGGTCGTAAAACGAAAATATAGTTTGAGTGTCCCATTGTTTCACATTAGGGTTTCCTGTTAATAGCCACTTTCAAAGTTGTTTGTGCGATCCCCTTACAGCCCACTCACTCTGCTGCACGCGTACCATTCAAACTACAAAGGAAGTCTACAAAGAAAGTGGAAAGCAGAGGTGTGTGTGTGTGTGTGTGTGTGTGTGTGTGTGCTTGGATGGGGGAGGGGGTAGAAAGCGACCCCTCTCGTGGTTGAAAGTAAAGTCCGCTTAAGCACCATAACTCCTTTTACATAACGCAGACACACTCAGTGTGCGTCTGTTAGTCCTCAGGGAGCAGCTGAGTTTACTCTGTTTTCAGATAGGGGTGTGTGTGTGTGTGTGTGTGTGTGTGTGTGTGTGTGTGTGTGTGTGTGTGTGTGTGTGTGTGTGTGTGCGTGTGTGCTATGGCCGTCTGGTGTGTTCCCTATGGGGGCCTTCACTCTATACACCATTGACACCTCATCTGTTCACCCTCCTTACGTTTTCTCAATTAGCTGCAGCGGATGGAGGAGCACTGACAGGCGGAGGGTTTGACATGTTCTCTCACACCTCCATCTCCTCCGTCTTCTTCTCTTTCTCTAACTCAGGTCATTTTTTTTTGACAGAGTGGGGACCCCCTCTCTGCCTCCTCTTCCTCACTCCTCTTTCCTCTGCTCCTCCAGCTCAGCAGAGGATAGAGAGCTAAGGAGAGAAATCATGGAGGCAGGCACGGATCATTAGCTATATTTGTCCCCACTTCCTGCAGCAGATGATAGATCTAGCTAATTACCCCATGTTGCCAAGCCCATCGCACACGACAAGCGGCCGTCGTTATGGCGGAAATCAGCGTTGGCTTTGGTGCGCGCTGCATAGCTGATGCTATATGACTATTCATGAGCCTTGAGTCACAAGAGGAGAGGAAATTTCAGATCCTGTCACGGCTCTGTGTGTGAATATAATTGTTCTGGGAATGATTTTAATGATGCATGTTCTCCTTCCTCCCTCTGTGCAGAAAATGAGTTTGGAGGAGACGTGGTGAGCAGCTGAACATCAGAAGGTCACGCTGGAAGCAGAGGTCAGGACCAAAGAGCTGTGTCACGCCCACAACCTTTCAGGTACACCCAGTCTTCATCCATGTTCACATTCCTCTGTTTCGGATGCTGATGTGCAGGAGCATTTATAAATTTGTTGCAGCTGGATTGGATTACATTCAGGCCATCACAAATTGTATTTGAAATATTCAAGTGGGCTCTAAGATGCAACCGGAGGTTCTGTTTTGAAGCCTTGATTTCAGCCTTTTGGCTGTCACCATGTTGGTGTTTTGGGCCAAGAGAAGACTAAATCAGAACATTTTCCTCTTGAAAACAGGGCAAAATGAGCTTTCAGGACTCTTTATGTTATTTTCTTCTTTATTAAATGCTATTTTACTAGCAAAACAAAAATAATTTTAAATGCTGCTTTAAATTATGCAAATTGGACTGTCAAATGTTAGTATTTTTGAGGCCAGAAGTGACCATATTTAGATGAAAGAACGGAGAGTTAAGTTAGCAGATAATGCTAGCTAGCTGTATGGGCGCATCACACACAAGCAGATACCTGCTCAGGAACGTTCAAATAAAATCCCAGAAATTCACCCAAACTGGAGCTCAACTTTTCTGTTAGTCCAGTGAAGCACAGCAGCCATGTTATTGGTCAGATAACTATATTAAAAAGGCTCCAACAGCGCAAACACAGTCCAGAGGTCCAGATCAGGGACTCCAGGTAGTTGAGGTGAAGCCTAGCAGACAGCTAGCAGCTACAGCCGCCTATGTCACCATCTACCTGTCAGTGAAAGAGGCCCCGCCCCCAATAATGCAGACTTTAAGCCTTAACCCACTTAAGCAGGTGAGTTACAGAAACATGCTTTCCTGTACTGCTTTTAGAGCCTGGACCCTGAGCCCAGGAGCTGATCAGGAACGTGTTTGCTGAGCTCAGAGATCAGGTGAGCGGGAGGCTTGTATTTTGTTAGCCTGTTTTATGGACTTACCAGCAACTACAAACCAACTTATTTACAGCCGAAGCTCATTTCTTCCGTGCGCTCCTCAGTGATCGCCACTTTCAAAGATGAAATGTTTTAGATGCATCCTGGACAGTGAAGCGGAATAAAATTGAGGTTTTATGATGGATAAAACACGGGATCTGTTTAGGCTTTAAAGAAATCGTGTTAGTTTCACATCCACACGCTTACAGCTCTCTGTCATCAGCGGACCAGCTGATAAATTGTTTTATTATATTCCGATCACAGCATTTCGGAGCCCCGCACAGCTGCTGTCACCCACCAAAGCCATTTTCCATCCTAGTTAGGAATCACTCCCCAGATTTCAGCTTCTCTCACACACACACACACACACACACACACACGCACTGAGCGCCCACTCAGATGCTATCTCCGCAGCCCTTCACACTAATTCAGATGCACTTAGCATTGGTTTGGCACACGTGTTTACTGTCACTGGATGATGCACGGCGTAAATACCTATTTGCAGTGAAATTCGATAATGCCAGCGCAGTTTTGGTGGCTCCCCCCCTTCTGCTACGCTGCACAGAATATCAATTTGAAAGTGCGCGCATGTGTGTGTGTGTGTGTGTGTGTGTGTGTAAGGGTGGGGTTGGGCGCCATATGCCTGCAACGCATTCTCCCAAAACTTCAAGGGTAAAACAAAGGGAAGCAATAACGATGTGAATTGTTGTGACAGATGTCTGAGCAGCCCCCCCCCATCCCCCCTAAATCATAAACACACACATGCAAAATGATTTTCCTGCGTCTCTGTGCATATAACAGTAATCACTGCACTTCGTCAAACCTACCTTCTGCTTTTCTATCGAGCTCGATTCTGATCAATGCTGCTGTTGTTTCCTGCATGTCAGCTGAGTTGAGAGTCTCACATCCCACATGTATTTTCAGAGGAAGGAATAAAAACAGCCTTCAACCTGAGGTCATATATTTCTGCAATATAGGCTGTAGATTGCAAATTAAAATTCATGGCTGCAAATTAGAAAACACATAAAGAACTTGTGAATTGGATGTATTAAGAGGATGCATATATGTATGTAATTACTTATCGGATTGTGCCCGGGTTTGAATATACCAAATAAACCCAAGAGGACATCATGTGTGAAATGAAAGATTGAATTACTCCAACCAGCTTCATTAACATTAACTTTGTGCGTCAACACTCTTGGCCTCATCTTTGAAGTCTGATTCTGCTGTTTCCTGAGTTCTACCAGAGCAGCTTTGTATGATTCGCAGCTCCAAGATAATCCTTCTTTGTGTGACACCGGGCCTCCCCTCAGCTCCACGGCTCTGGTTTAGCTTCTGATATGCATTCTATCCCAAACAGAAGGTGGGTTGGGCTTCGGTGTCTGGGCCATTCCATCTCTATGACATCATAGAAATCCCACTGCTGAGAGCCTATGCCATTTTGCTGTTAAACCGCAGTCCTGTTTGACCTCATCCTGTCCCAAACTGACAGGAGACTGGTCATTTTGCTTGTGCCGAGGTCTGCAGCCACGTTTTCCCCGTAGCGTGACTGTATTATAAAGGGGGGGCTATATCTGGCTACTCCTCCCTTACATGGCAGGCCAGAAACACAAACTTAGCACAGAAAGTGAGGAGTGAGGTTGTTGTAACAATGCTTCTTAAGAATAAAACTTATACTGTTGGAAAGCCTGTTTATTTTCCCTTAAATGGAGCCACATTTGTCAGGAAAATTCCTTTGTGGGTTGAGCAGCAGAGTTGACTTGTGCTCATGAAAAACTTGCCAAACAGTTCATTCCGCTTTGACTCTTATTTGGTGTCTTTTATTGGATTGCATTATTGAAGTATGAGGAAACAAGAAAACTGGCAATTTAACAATTTATTCGTGTAACGAGCCTCAGCAGCATGTGGAAGAACCACACACAGCCATAACAGCCTGGCCCCTCCCCTCCATGCTGCTCACCAGCTTGGTCACACACTGCTGTGGGGTGGATTGCCACTCTTCATCCAGAATTTGTTACAAGTCAGACAATGTGGACGTGTTGGTCACTCTGACATGAAAATCACACCCAAGCAGATCCCAAATGTGAAGTCAGGACTGCACATCCTCTGCAATCCCAAATTCTGGAGGTAGTCTCTGATGAACCTACTCTGAGGGGGTGAGCTTTGTCATCTTTGAGGACAGAGTTCAGTCCTAGACTGTGCAGCTATGGGATTGCCTCTGGTTGCATATCTTCCAGTGATCACAGGCCTAATTGTCAGCACCTGGGGTATCAGAAGCTCCAAACAAGAGTCAAAGATTTGGCAAATCTTTCATGGCCGCAACCCACAAACTCAACTCTGCTGCTCAACCCACAAATGGATTTTCCTTGCAAATACTGCTCCATTTAAATTAACAGGCTTTCCAACAATATTGCATTTATTGCCAAGAAGCATTGGTACAACAAGGAAAACATGTTTCACCTTTTTGGAAAAGGGAAAAATTAATCATTCCCTTAAACTTGAAAATGTACCAAATTTTATCGGACACTTAATTTTGATAGACAATCAGTTACTTGAGTTAGATTTGCTTTTTGTGCAAAAATAATTAAACGTGCAGAATTATTTTAGGGGTTTACGTAACTAATCAGCCTTAACTTTTGGAGCGGGGATCAGCGTCATTCTGTGGTCATTCATCTGGGCCTTTAATGCCATTGATCCGGGCTCTAATTGAGACAACGGCAGAGAAAGAGTGGGCCTCCTCCTAATCCTCAATAAGCAGGCTAACCTTCATTACAGCCGTGACATTTTCCCATGGGGTGTACAGGGAGAGAAAAAGCCAAACAGAATACGCATGGCTCGCCAACATATGGCGAGCTGCAGAGGCGTGCATGCCCTCCCAGGTCCAAATCTCCGGAGGAAGCTTGAGGGAAGAAAATGACGCGGCTTCCCGGATTCACTTGTTGTTTACGCTGTGTTCAGCAGTGATGCAGGCCTCGCTTCAAACCCTCAGAGAGAGAGCCTGACAGCTTCAGATAGGCTCTGTTAGTATGCATGTGTGTGCATTTAAACAAGCCAGACTCACACTTCAGTCCGTATTTCCTCCGCGTGTACGGAAACAACCAGTCCTTTCACCTTCACTTAGAAATCGGTTCACAGGAAGCGACTGCGAGAGCTGGGAAAGGTGCCATATTTTTACCTTACTTTAGCTTATAGGACCTTTTGACTGAACTGCGCACGCAGATGTGCGTCAAACTAACCCCCCCTCACAGAGACTACTGTATCAGGTGATGAAATGATCCTGCTAAAATTTGAAAGTAAATCAAATAAAATCAGATTCTTGTGGCCACGCAGTAATATTTGTCCCGCCCACGATACCATTAGGGCTCCACCCCTTCATGTATGTCAGACCTACACGGCCCTCTGAGAGACAGGTTTATCCGCTCGGCAACTCGTCATAAATCTGAACACCACTGCTTTATTTCCAGATGTCCCTAAATATTCATGCCTGCCTGCCAGGTCTGGGCTGTGACGGAGGCCCTGCTTGGATGTCTCTTTTTATTAAACATGATTTATTAACACCGCACTTGCTTTACTGTAGAGCCCCTCAGCTCTAATGGTGTGTTTCTTTACGAACGCCCATAAAGGTTTCGACGGGAGAAAAATAAAATGATGAAAAGTGAGGATACCTCGTAAATCTTATTAGTGTAGTAAGGAGGGACTGCTGAGTGTTTTGGCGAGGGTGTTTTGTTGGTGTGTATGGGAGTGGAAGATTAAAATAAGACCAAAATGCCCAGCACTCTCCGGTTTTATCAGAGCGTCTCTGGAACGACGGGCAGGAGGGATCGTATCTCTTCAACGTGTGTAATCCACCTCAGACTGGAGGAAAAGTCACCTTGCAGGTTTTTATACTTCACGTGAACTCTCTCAGGGCAGGATATTACAATATTATTATTTAGACATACAAGTCTTGGTTCCTTGAGGTGGCGGCTGGCGGCTTACTAGTTAGAGAATTCACAGCAATCGCTTAAAATCAGCAGGAACAGCTGCTAAATTTAATGTTAGCAGGAAGTACTTTTATTTTGAAACTCACGCTCAGTTTTCTGTCATTGTTAGAAGCTTCCTCTGTATACGTTACGAGCTTCATGAGTGATCACCAGGCTCACAGAGCTCACCTGGTGTTCTCAGTGGCGTAAACTTAATTATCTGTTTGCTAAGCTTGACTGCCTTGCGACTACCTTCTGGAGCCAGAAGTGACCATATTTAAACGAGAAGATGATGTGCTCCTGTATCTATGGACTGTATGAGTGTATCCAAGCAGCAACCTCCAGGACAGATAAATGAACGTGCTGAAACCTGCAGTTCCTTTACCATCCAAGAGGGGCGCCACAAAACTTTCCAGCAGAAATAAACATGTTTACAGCCTGATGCAGCAACTGCTTTGGTCTCTGCAGATCATTTCCCTTTCATAACAGCTGTGCAGGGGTGAGGTTGTTTCTATAACTCACCTGTTTGAGCAGATTAAGGCTTAAAGTCTGCATTATTGGGGGCGTGGCCTCTTTGACTGATAGGTAGATGGTGCCACAGGTGGCTGTAGCTGCTAGCTGTCTGCTAGACTTCACCTCAGCTACCTGGAGTCCCTGAACTGGACCTCTGAACCGTGTTTGTGCTGTTGGAGCATGTTTAATGCAGTTATCGGACAAGTGAGAATTAAAAAAAAATGGTGCAGCTCTTATGAAGGGAAAATTAGCTAGACAGACCTGAATAATTTTCGTATCAGTCTGCACGCATTTTTATTATTTTTTTTTTTTTTATTTTGCTGTGAAGTTGAACATTTTAACATGGGAGTCTAGGGGGACTGACTCACTGCTGGAGCCTCAGTAGACGTTAGAGGAACTGCAGGATTTGGTGCTTCAATTTAAAGTCCCTGAGGCTGCTGCTTGGTGGCCAGAAAACAATATTTTTGAGCTCATGCCACCAGTAGGGCTCCCTATGAAAGTAAGATGAAGACAGGACAGTGTGTATTCCGGTATACAAAGAGCCAGCCTGAATACTGGAGAAAAATCCATAAATATGCTGTTTGGTGAGGTTATTTCATCAGTAAATGTGTGCGATTATGAACGAAAGCCAGAGTTTTTGGACGGACGGCAGATGAATAAATGGTGACCGTATTATTATTCATAAAACATTTCACGAAGCTTCTTTGGAGTCATTCCACAAACTTATTGATCCACTCATCTGTTTTGGTCAGATATGACTGAGGAATTCCTAAGGAAAACGTGAGCACACATTGGCATTGTAAACATGGATTTGCCTTTTTGTCACAAGGTTTTGTTTCTAGTTCTTTCTTACCCAATGCAGGGATTTGAGATAACCAGAATCTAACAGGTTTTTTTTTTTTTGTTTTTGAAGGATTTTAGTCATTTACACAAACGCTGCCATCACTCATCTATGTGAAATGTTCCTTTGAATGTCAGGTGTGAATTGAAATGTTTGACAAGCTTCAGAGAAAGTCCCGAGCACCTGAAGGAACATGAATCCAAATTAAAGCTAATTTTGCAACGTGTCTGTTGAGTGTTTAACAGCTTGTTTGTGCCTCTCTGCAGATGGAGGTGGATGCAGACGATAAGCGCCATCGCACACGCTCCAAAGGTATCTGCACACACACACGACTCAGGGTGACCTTCACTCCCCCAACACAAACACACACAGTGCACACACACCACTGCACAAATCCCAGACTGTCACACTTGAGTTGGCTTTCCTCTCTGCTCTTTGCTCCTCTATCACTCGTTTTATATCTGACAGAAACAGAAATCCACGTTTTAAGAGGTTTGTTCAAAATGAAATATCTACCACAGTGATATCCACTCCTACAAAACACTGCAAAGTGAAAACACATTATTGAACCCGTTGTCTCGGCGACACTCCTCTGGAGCATCTCAGTCATAAAACTCAAATGGCCTCAAAAAGTGTCCGACCACTTTCACGAGTCTCCAACATCTAAGACGAGCTGTACTCGATGCATATTTTATCCCCCCCCTGACTTTGGCTGTCCAACATCTTTGACCAAATGAGGATAAAAGTGGCGGCTACATCGTGTGGATCAGAAGTTCAGGTGAAACGAAAGATGTGTCGCTGAGGTCATCGTTACTGCATGTTTCCCTTCATATTAGACCAACTGCAAAGTCAGAATTATTTAAAGATCATGACAGTTGCATTTGCTGCTCTAAGTGAATTTCAGCCAAAAACATTCTGTCGAAAACCATTTATAGTATTTGTATTAGCAGCTGGCGACCTGTCCAGCTGTACCCCCTCTGTCACACTATGTCAGCTTGAATTCTAACCCACCAAAACGTACAAAGGGGTTATTTTTATTTTTCTCATTGTTGATGATGATTTATATCTCAGGTGTTTTCAATTTTTTTTTTTATATTGCAGATTTTTAATCCAATATTCAAAGTTTTGTTGATATATTTACTTTTTAATTTCAGAAATAATTTAGTAACTTCAGACCAAACTTTTTTTTTTAAGGATTTCCACCTGTCTTTCAGTGGCATATAGAAGTTATTTTCAATTATTTTGGAGCACAATAAAAGTATAATCTGCAAACATGGAAACGTTTAACAAATTACTAATATAAACACCAAGTATTCCTGATAAAGATAAAATGTTGCAATGCACAGATGTCAAAAATATATGAATTTTATGTTGCTTAACAACCTGTGTGGCTTAATTTGATCATAGTAAGGAGCTTTGTAATATTACGGATCAGTCTTTTATTAAAAGTACTGAATTTATAGTCATGTAAAAAGCTTTTATAGCCTTTTTTGGGTTTGGTAACCTCCTCCAGTTTCTTTTCAGTTTCCAAAATATCATATAGGGTCTTCATATAGGGTCTTTACCTTCACACTAAATAGGGGTGTTTTATAAACAAAATCAAATTTAATTGAATAAATACATTTATTTAAATATTTAGAGATAGTTTATGAACAATAAAGCAAAGTTTTCACCTCTCTTTAAACGGCATACAAAAGTTCCTTTAAAATGTATACAGTGAAAAATAATTGCGTATCATCTGCAACATCACAACTTTTAACAGTTTTTGGACATGGTAAATTTCATTAATATAAAAAGTTTCAGATCAGTCACCAAGCCCTGGACACCCATGTAACATTTTTTGAAGTTTTCATTTAATTTTAAACGTTAATTCTTTAGTTTCGCTTCCAGAGTGAGTGTGCTTGTTTGAAATGATTTCATTTCAGGCAACAAATGAAAAATAAATGTATGGATATGTTTTCCAATAGGAATATACACCATGAATATATATTTATGCATTAAGTTCCCTGCTTCTCCAAAATCAGAGTGTTCCCCTGATGATTTTTTTTTCAAGGTAAACTAATGCCGATCATAAGTCACAGCGATGAGCCGCTTGCTTGTGAGGATTTCAGATGTTTCATAATCTCTCTCTATCTCTGTCTCTCTCAGTGCCTGTGGATCCAGCATTAACAGAGCTTTTCAGGTCAGTGGGAATGAAAACACACACACACACAAAGAGAGAGAGACAAACCCATCCTCATAAAACCGGAGACCCTTCATATTTTCTTTACTTTTTTGAAAGCTCCTTTCACATCAACAACCTGCCTCTTTACCACAAGGAGATACTTGGGATTATTTCTTTATTCCTGCCTCTTGGTATGAATTTCTCACTTGGTGTCCCTCCCTTTGGACACCCTCTGATAACAGCAGAATAAGAAGAGCAAGCACCAGTTTTTTCCTCTCTAATCCCCACGATGTGAAATATTAAATAAGAGGATTTCTTGTCTGTTTTTGTCTCATATTCACAATCTTATTTAAATGATGGTCGATTATCAATTTATTAAGCATTCAGCACAGCTCCTTCTCTCTTCCTACGCCTACAGCCCTAAAAGTTCTTGCTGGGTGATTGGAGTGGGTGGAAGGTAGAACTTTATTCTCTTTGTGACTGGAAAAGTTTCCTCCCAGAACAGTTGTTGGGAACTGCTGTCATTTCTAAAATGATTCAGATGTGTCAGGAACCACTAGAAGAGACTAGTTAGCTTAATTTACATGTTTCAAATAAGACAACGTGGCTTGAGGCATTTTTAAAGATATTGTAAGGTGTTTAAAACTCCTTGCTGTGAAGTGGTGCTATGTAAATAAAGTTTTATTGGACAGCACTGTAAAATATGTTGCTTCTATGTATAATTTATACAATTAATATTGACACTATGTATGAGTTTTATTATTGTTTTTTTTAAAGGTTCATCTGAATCTGACAATCTGAATCTGTACCTTCTAAAAGTTGCAACTCATTTATTGCTGAGCCTATTAATCATATTAGTCTACCGATTCAGACTAATAGGTAATATTTAGTCTGACTTCAGATCAGGTCGCAGTGCCGGACAGCGGCCATGCTGGTAAGAAATGGCATTGATGCTTTGGACTGGAAGCAGATTTTTATGTCTAGCCAAGCCACGTGATTGTGTTGAGCTGTGAGAGTGACTCAGTGATGTTGGTGTGACTGATGGGAACATGGGGTGGTTCCCAAGCTGTCAAGTTTCCTGAAGATCTTAAAAGGAGTTGCCCAAGGTTTTATCTTTCATTTTTATTCATAACATTGGGAAGAAGTGCAGCTTTATGCAGATGACACCATACTTTACTCGGCTATAGATAATGTTAGTATTCATATTCAAGGAAGAGTCTTTATTGAAAGAGTATAATTCTAGAAATGTTTGGGTGTCTGGGAGGTTATATTGTTCCCTTGCGATCATTAAAAAAACTGTAGCTTTAAGGCACTTCCACATTGGTTTCGCTTTTTAGACCTGGAAGCTGTGTCTATCTTTTATACACTCTGTCACATGGACACAGATACCTCCTAATCAGAGCTCAATAACTTCCAAATCCAACCATAGAATTTCAGCAAACTGGCGCTCTGCCTTCCTGCGTGGTCTGTTAGGCCGGTGAACTGCACAGCAGCCATATTATTGGCCACATAATTGCATTAAAATTTTTCCAGTTCAGAGACTCCAGTTAGCTAGCTAGCAGCTGGAGCTGCCTGTGTCACGTTCTACCTGTCAATCAAAAAGGCCACGCCCAATAATGGGAGGGGGGGGTGTACTGATTCACTTTTGGAGCCTCAAGGTGACATTAGAGGAACCGAAGTTATTGTTACTTTATTTTTCATCTCCTGAGGACGATGATTTGTTAGGACAAACAGGCTGACAGTTAACATTAATGAAGTCCAGTTCAAGCCTGCGGCTGCACTCCTCATCCCCCCTGAGAGACCCTCAGTCAATAGGCTTATACACCTCCATTCAGGCCATGTGGAATATCTGAATGGCTCATACCACAGCTATTTACACAGTCCACTCGACTTGCTCTTAACCAAACATGGACACTAAGAATAAGGTCTGTGGTGCTGACGGTTAGCTTAGCCATGCACACAGAGGCTAGAATAAACATATGGCATGCATAATAATATGTTCTTGTTGTTCTCTATTAGTGATGGTGTATAACCTGTTTAGGAATGGGTGGATGCCTCAGTGTCCTTTGCTCGTCTTTGCGAGTTGTTTCCTCCCCAATAATGTGTAAGTTTCACTTTGTCCTTGGCTGTGTGTTCGGGGGGTTTGTTGCAGCTAAGATAAGGGTCCCTGCCTACCTATATATCAATAAATAATATTCCACCTGGAAGATTACTGTGTAGCCTTCAGCTGATATTCATAGATTGTCCAAGGTGTACTCTCCCTGCTCTCTCTCCCCTTCTCTTTCACTCTTTTCCCCCTTTTCTATCATTCTCACCTCCTCCTCCTCCTCTCTCCATCCCTCACTGTGCTGCTGCCTGCAGATAGTAATTAATCAGGGGATCGATGGGAAGCCTATCTCCAGGCTCTATAATGTCGATAATGTTGCTCGATGGCCTCTCTCCCCGGAGAGCTGATAGTCTTCAGGGCAAACGCGCTTGACTTTGCATGGAGCGGGCCGAGCTGGGTCACACGGACCGTTCTGGTGCTGTGTTTGAATGGGGCAACCCATTCCTATGCTGTGCACGTACAGTACATGCACTGCATTACAGTTATCTGTGTACAACTGCACTGAAATAGATCAGAGATGGAAAAAAAATACGATAACATGTTAAAGAGATTAATATTAAAAAAAAGAACAGTTTCTAAGATTAAAATTGTTGAGTTACATGAAAACATCTAAAGCATTCTGTGGGATTAAAGTGGTCATTTTGTGGGTTAAACTGTGTTGGAGTTTTTGAGGGCTTTGCTCAATTCCTTCTGCTAACGGTAGCTAAGGCTAGGATTAAGCACTAGCATAGAAATGAATTCAACTAATCGGCAACATTAGCGCACAGACACACAGATGTGGTCTGTTTTGAGTTGATTTTGCTAATATCTTAAAGTTATCTTAAAGTCCTATATTCCTATCTATCATATTTATTCTAGGAAAATTGTTATAAAATAAACAAACTTGGTTTACTTTGATTTGATAACGTGTTAAGAATACATTAATGCAATATAGTTTAGTGTGAGTAAAATGAATGTATTTGGTTATTGGACCAATACCAAGAACCTTAAAATGCTCGTATCATACATTACCTCAGATTGCAGACTGCTCATCAGCTATCAGTTTTTTCCAACTCTTGATCGATACGATATTACAGAGAGTGGATGTCCTTAATATGATAATTTCAGGCACCTTTGTTTCAGAGGGGCAGCCAATCAGAAGAAAGTTAAAGCTTAGAGGAGGGAGGATCTAAAACAGCTTGTGTCAGACAGAGGATGAACTGAGGGGCTACACCGAGGCTCGGTATGATGTATAAAGGGATTATTTTGGACTGTAACTCATGCAAAGCTGCGATGATGGAGTGAGAATAAAAATGTTATGATTAGAAAAGAAGAATAGGTCCATTTCTGTCAATGATTGGCCTCAAAAATACAGTAGCAGCCGGGCTGTAGTACACATTTCATCCACTCAGATTAACTTTATTTAAGTCGCTTTCATAGATTATACAGAATGTAAATCGTTTGAGGCAGTGGGATCTTAGGTCTCAGCTGTAATACACCAGTGAGGTCTCTGACTCTCTTGGCCTCAGACATCACGTCTGGCTTTCAGTCATCATCAACTGGCACAGTAATCATAGATGTGCAGGATGGCTAATTGAAGTCAGAGTGCAGCAGAGAGGCATGCATATAGAGCATAATTCAGATTCATGTGGGGAGAAGCTGTTTAGAGAAGGTACTTGCAGCGTGCGGCCATTGCAGCTGCCTTCATCTGTGTGCAGTGAATGCAGCAGAGACACTGAAGGAAAAGGCATCCTTTCACTTTTAAAGCTCCAATTACATGGCTGAATTTCTTTTATGCAAGAAAAAAAGCAAAGGTGGCTTTAAGAGAGGACCCCTGTCTCAATAAACCTCACCATACGATAGGCAGGGAGGCGAGTTTGTGCAGACAGGAACGCTCACAGCATAAACATTCGCTCCACATCTCCTCCATCATTTGCATATTTACAGTCTGCCATGCTAATCATGTTTATTGGGGTGCATAAGAACTGCGCATGGGCTTGATGGGGAAGGACAGCTTTGTGCTGGAGACTGTATGATAGAACCACCGGGATAAAAATTACCCCCAACCCCCCCCCATTTCTGGAAATAAATGGTTCCTCCTGCGGTAATCCAATTTCAAAAAGACAAAAAGAGCCATCTTACATAACTAGGACAGCACAGGCTTCTGCTAATTATGGTGTTAAGAATTCCCCTGATTTCAAACAAAAGGCCAAGATTCGTGCAGATATTTTTATGTGCAGCGTGCAGCTCTTACATCCAAAAATGGAACTGAAGCTTTCACAATGCAAGGATGCATTGTGAAAAATCCCGACAAAATGAGTGCAGAAAATATAAATACATCAAGGAAATCAAATCCCAATTTGCTCGATTTCACTTTGAACGCAGAGATTTTTGCTGTCAGTCTCACTGTGCTTTATCTCTGAAGTGTTGAGAACAGTTAAGCAAGGTGGATAATGGCTAAAGCTCCTCATTTTTCCCGTCAGACTTCTGCTTCCTTACAAAAGAGATGAGTTGGTCACCCCCTGGACGCAGGAGAGGGCCTTAAATTGTTAGGGCTGAAACAAGGCCAAACAGGAAGTGATCAGCATGGCACAGATCCACATGTACTCTCCTCTTGTCTCGCCCGCTCTCATTCGTCCTTTATAACTCACGGTCCTCCTCAATAGGCTGCATTATAATGACCCGCCCTCTTCTGCTTGGGGTCACCACTCCAAGCCGCCCGCCGGCTCGAGCCCCTGCAGCGATTCTGCACTTTGCCGCAGGGCTGGCGGGCACCGCTGCATTGATCCAGGAAAGGCAAGAATGGAAGTCTTTTCTTTCACTACTTGTGGTTTTATAACACACCACGGCCCACTGTGCACATAAGATAATTAAAGACAGCTAAAATAAACATGGAGATATCAGTTCATCAGCATGCCTAACTCTCCTTCTTCCCTCTTCCTAACACTCTTTCCTTTCCTGCCTCCTTTCCTGCTTTCTTTCCTTCCTTCCTCCCTCCCTTCTCACTCTGGCAGAGCTAATTCCCTCTTCAGATGGTGCGGCTCTCATTTGCATACTTATCAAAGTGTTTGGACTATCCGACAGAAGCTGACGGAAGGTGGGGTCATTAATATGTTAATTAGCCCCCCCCCCCCCCACTCCCACTATTTTACTCCCCCCCCCTCTCTACGCCCCCGCCCCCTCCCTCT
>VUQK01009029.1:8341-18574 GCA_015106715.1 Bujurquina vittata | reverse complement strand
CCCCCCCCCCCCCCTTCCCCTGCTAAAGTTGATTAACTGGCCATTTGAAAGTGCATAATACAAAACAGACTGTTGAGCCTTTCATACTAAACCAGCAACATGTTTTCTGAGTCACAAACTACAGGCTTATTGTCACTGAGGTTGATCTCTGTTGCCCTGAGCACCCTACATGCTTTTTTGGCCCTCTGTCAGAATTTAAATGGATAAACAAAGGTCCTTTTGTATGTCAGGACATTGGGACAGAACCGCACAACCACACACCCACATGCACACATAAACTGCATCATCTAGCAGCCACATAGATCAGACTGTTTTAATCAAGTTTGTTTGATGAGAGCATAGTTTGACTGGGACATGAAGCTGGCAGCAAAGGACAGGAGAATTGAATTAGTCCCACTGTAGACAATACAGTAAACCTCTGCAGAGATTTGTTCCTGAGAAAGCAACGACCATTTTCCATCCAGAGCATTGTGGATAACGATTAAATTTACTGTTGTGAGCAACATATTTTCATTTTTGTTTTCACCCAATAATAGAACTTTTCAAAAATCAAGATCGCACGTCAATGTGCACATACATATAAATTTTGTTTGTAGGAGGTTGTTCTAACATGGCTCAGTCCCCTTACATTGAAAATAGGACAGCAATTGAATTGGTGGTTGCAGTTTCCAAACGATCGTAGTCTGACTTTGACTGACTGCAGTCACTCTCAGACAGTTAGGTGAAGGTTTGCAAACTGCTAAATGCAGACGGACTGCACATTGCACATTAAAATCAATCTGAGTCAGTCTGCACCAATAAGTGCAGCTTAGCAACTTATTTAACTGGTTGCCAGCTCTTTGTATTCTGGTTCTAGTGCAATTTAAACGCAGGGTTGCTGAGCACATATGTAGTTAAGTTGCCATCCTGAGTGAACTACTTCACTGTTTGTGGTGGAATTTCTGAATTTATTTTTTCAAATCTTTGCAATTTTGGCTGGACTTGGCAGACTGACGCCATCTTGCTGTTGTTTTATTGTCATCATGATGCACCAAAGTCATTTTGAAGATGGCAACCATTCCAAAGGTAATGTGACTGCAAGGTCGCAATGATTTTGTTCATGGCACTGTCTCCAACCACTGTTTTCCCTTGTGTGATTGTAGCATTAAGTGAACTGTGCAATGTAAATCAATTTAAAGGCTCTATAACTGTTTTATTGCAGATATTTGTAAAACAGAGTTTTTACCAGTCATTAAAAAAACAACCCCCCAAAACAATGAGCCCTTTGTCTTTATTTACATTATACATGCTTCCCTTAGGCAGTATTATTAAATATTGTATGAATTTTCATTGCTATGCAGATGATACCTAGCTTTATCTATCCATGAAGCCATATGACACAAATCAATTAGTTAAACTGCAGGAATGTCTTACAGACATAAAGGCCTGGATGACCTCTAATTTCCTGCTTCTAAATTCAGATAAAACTGAGGTTATTGTACTCGTCTTTTAGAGGCGTGTCTATCCAGATAATCTAGATGGTGTTGTGTTGGCCTCCAGTGATACTGTGAGAAATCTTGGAGCTGTTTTTGACCAGGATACGTGCTTCGATGCACATATTAAGCAAACATGTAGGACTGCTTTTTTCCATTTGCAAAATATTTCTAAAACTGATAACATCTTGTCTCAGAGTAATGCTGAAAACGAATTCATGAATTTATTACTTCTAGGCTGGACTATTGTAATTCATTATTATCAGTCTGTCCTGAAAGCTTCCTGAAAAGCCTTCAGTTGAGATAAAATGCTGCAGCTAGAGTAGTGACAGGGACCTATGATGCACTGAGTGTTTCTTTTCCTTCACCTCTTTTTACTCCATTTATATCCCAGTGTGCATTTATTCATTAGTAACTATTAATCTCTGGCTCTCTTCCACAGCATGTCTTTTATCCTGTCTCTCCCCTCAGCCCCAACCGATGGTGACAGATGACTGCCCCTCCCTGAGGCGGGTTCTGCTGGAGGTTTCTTCCTCTTAAAAAGGGAGTTTTTCTGCCCCACTGTTGCCAAGTGCTTGCTCATTAGGGCAATTATGTTTAAAACATTTTTATAATATTTGCTTAAGCACAACAGCAGTTAAATGTAACAAATCTATTTCCATTCCCATATTGAGATCCAGGAGATTCTGGCTGTGGCTCATCACAGTGGCATACTCGGTATTCTGTGAGTCAAGCTATTTGAACCTTTTATGACCTTTTGTATTTCATCAAGAATCAGAGTACAATGCTGGGCAGACCAAAAAGGAAAAAAAATGGTAAGAGTTCCTGACAGCTTCATCCAAACGCTTCTTTTGAAAAGAAAGAAAAAAAGATTACAAGCAAGGGATATGATCACGCAGGGGGTAAAGGCAATTATAGGTAAATGGAATAGAATCACAGCTGGCACAGTATGTTTCTGAAAGTTTGAAAAGGCCAGTTCTATGAGCCTGCAGATCACCACCTTTTTCTGGCTGATTGAAACAGCACATTCCCACCTACAATTCTAAATGTATATGTATGATCTGTACACTCCCACTCAGGTGTTTGGGGGCACTGTGAAATGTTCTTGTTTTTAAAAGAAAAGTGATTTTATTATCTTTTAAATCTTACAGTAATACGCAAAGTCTGCGTATGTGTGTTTGCTTCTTGTGCTGAAACCTCGTGTATGATCAGGACTACCAAACTTGGTACAAAGGTACATCGTAGGTCTTTTAGGTTCTTATCTATATCAGGAATTATGATGTCATTATGTTGCCTAGTAATCATGTAGCAATGAGCTAAAATGACCTGTTTTTAGCATTTATAACATCTAATAAAATCATTGCATAATTTTTTTTCATGGCAATAATGTCTAATTTATATCCAATATAACTTCAATTATGCACGATATACAGTACTTTGACACCATCGGGCTTCCTGGCAACTACCTAGTGACAGACAAAAATGATGTCTAGTCCAACCATGGGCTTTGACTACACATCATTAGAAATGTTGTAAATTATGATTTATAACAAACGATTTAATTAATCATTAATTATTCGTAAATTATAATGAGATACCTATATAGGTTTACAGAAGCCCATTTTCAGCATCTCCTTTGTTCTAATGCCATTATGTTAACTAATGAATGCTCATCATGGGCTGATTGATCGTGCAAAAAAAAAAAAAAAAGATCCTTTTCCAATAATTTTTGCACATCATCAGTGCTGTGATGATAAGAGAGGCAATAAATTTGGTTATTTGGCTGTCTGGAGCATCAGCCTCCATGGATTTGATTATAGATATAAAATAACATTTCTACAGAGGAGACCTGTCTGTACTCTTGCTCTAAGAAATGCAGGCTTTCCTACAAGTATGCATACGAGTTTCTGTCTAAAACGGTGCGAACGGGCTCTAACTGAAACAGAAAGGGAAGTCCCCAGTACACAATTGAACAAGAGGACAAGCACATGAAAGTCTGGTAAAACACTTGGTCCTCAAACACCAAATTCATTAAATAGAACCTCTAAGTGCCAGATTGTTCTGGTTTGTGAAGGGAGTAGTGCACACAATTGTATGTCATCTTCATCTTTCTTTTTTCTTTTTTTTATTCCCAGAAACTGATTTCTCAGAACAAGAACACTTCCTGATACTCAAGTGAGAAAATGTATTTTGTTTCTTTGATGAGCATGCTCAATTACCCTTTTAACAAGACAAACGTACATAAGGGGCCATAATTAGATTAGGTTTTGTTAAGTTAGGAAACCAGCAGTGAGGGCTGCTGAATATGGGCTTCTGCACACCTACTTGGATTTTTCATTAAAAGTCAAAAGTTTTCTGATTAATTATTTTATTTTTTACTAATTGTCTTTTAGAAAACTTCTGCTCAATTTCACGTTATATCAGATGGAAACAAACGTGCTTGCACAAGAGGGATGTATGCGCGGTTACAGCCCCGAATGATTAGAATTATTCTCAGTCAGGTTCAGTAGTGATGTCTGATGCACCAAAGTAATGATGTAAAGAGGTGCAGTCAGTCTGATGACCGAAGCCATCAGCGGCTCTCTATGACGCAGCTCGGTCTTCCTAATCAGTTGTTTTTATTCTGGCAGAAGGGACTGTACCTCCCCGGCTTGTGTCCATTATCCATAATTAACAGAGAAGAGAGCTGCAGATGAGGCAAAGAGGCTCGGTATGGGAAGAGAAATGTGGGCCGCATTAGTGGTGCTTCTCTGTCATAATTTGAGCAGACTTAAAAAAGTGTTAAGTAACAAACCTTTCTTTAACCATCCACATTTATGAGGGTTGTGAATGCAGAGTTTCATGCTGCTTCTGCTAAAAATTAAATGTTAATTTGACCTATAGATTTTATGGAGAATGTATCATCAAAGTGAATCTGAATGCGACAGATTTTGAACTTTGCAAAACAACATTACAGTTACTCAAACTGCGAAAATCAAGAGAGGCAAGTGTAACCTCTTTTGGCACACTAATTAGCTACTTATTTAATTGTGAAAGTCTCGTTGTAGATAGTAACATCTGAAGACATCCGATCATCGCTTTCATTTTCTGTAAACTGGAAAAAGCCAAACATGCTTCACTCAGGGGTGTGGACCCTGAAAAGCTGAACTGTTTTTCATTATAAACTCACAAAGGGTTTCAGGCTTCAATACGAATTTGAACTTCAAGTTCCAGCAAGCTATGGCAGGGTAAAATCCATTTTTCAAGAGGCATACTGAGCGTAAGTGATTGCTTTAAAGGGATACTCCAGCAGTTCTTACAGAGAAAGGTGAGTAGATTCATGTTATCTTTGTGTATTCAGTACACTGTCAGCAGAGATCTTCACAGACCCGAATCCAGGGTTGAATTGCTATCACGTCTATTCACATTACTGCAAGTGAAAAATGTATTTTTGAGAAATGTGCATAGCGTGAACTGTGAAGTAGAGGGAAAAAAAAACCATTTGCATTTCTCCCTCTATAACCTAATCATTAATATATCATGCTCCTGCCAGATTTGGTGTTCTCTTTCTGTGGGTCTCTTACTGTCAAACAAAATTGATACAAGTGTCTGAAATGAGCTTCCTGAGAAAGATAGCTGAGCTCCCCCCCTTAAAGATGGAAGAGCTCAGCATAGAGCCACTACTCCTCCACATTGAAAGGAGCCAGTTGAGGTGGTTAGGACATCAGCCTAGAGTGCCTTATGGACTCCTCCTAGGTTAGGATTTTGGGCACATCCTACCAGCAGGAGGCTATGAGACAGACTCATGACAGGCTAGAGAGATTTTATCTTTGGACTGGTTTGGGAATGTCTTGGTATCGCTCCATGTGGAGTAGGTGGCTGGGGGGAGTGGGAGGTCTGGACATCTCTACTTAGACTGCTGCCCCATGACCCAAACCTAGATAAGCAGCGCTTCCATACAATCACGGATGAATTTGTGCTGTGTGGTTCCTGCATTAGTTTACAGCAGAAAACTGCACATATGATGGAAACTCCTCCAAGTGCCTCTTTAGTGCTTTTGTGTCTGTTTTCTCAGTTCTGTGACATGATTACCTAATTTAGCTTTTAAAAAAATACATAAAGTTTTCAAAAACTCTGCAACCGTTTGTTACAAATACAGGACTTCTAAGATGGTATGTGTGGTTAATGAGCCAATCTAATGTGGGTCAAAAAAAGACAGCATTCCACTCTTTATTTGTGCACATGCAGGTTTAAATCAATAATAAGACATTAAAACAAAAAGACTTACTGACTTTCACGCTTAAACACACGTAAGTAATCGAGCTAGGATAGTGCTGTCTATGGTGCTGAAGTGAGTTCTGAAAACTCTTGGCTGTTGTGGTCTTTGCAGGCACTTTTGATTTCTCTTCCTTCATTCCTTCACATGTCATTTCCTTTTCTTTGTGCCTTATGGTTTCACTGCAGCCTTTAGTCCAGTAACACTTGATGAAGTACTGGGTTCACTCAAGAACTCACATAACACTGTTTCACTCACATAACAAAAGCTGCAAAGTAAATCAACTCTTAATTGAATACTCTTGTTAACACAGCATGTAGGACATTGCCTTAAATGTTCTCCAAATGCAGCAGGTTTTAGTGATGATGGTAATAAATAAAACTTAGGCAACTGAGCCTACTGAGTATCATATTTAAACAGGTTACCGGATTAACTTCAAACACAAAAATATATGCATTTTTATCAAGAAATAAGATAAATGTAGTGTTTAATAGAGATGATACACACTGAAAATTAATGAAAACCTGTCATGGAGTCAGCCAACAGAAACACTAAGTGCAGATGTCCATGGATCTGCTCTTACAATGTTCTTAATAGCTTTATTTTATTTTTGGAGGTTCCACTTTGACTTTTACCATGCATATAATGAATCTCAGTCAATATTTTATCTTGCGATGCCCATTTAATTCTTTTAATTAAAAAATAATGTCCAAAGGAAATGCCAAAATGAGGACTGTAATTTCCTAGCGCCACACTGCATTCATTATCAGTGCTTGGTAAACAAAGCCTTCCATTGTTGCCATGTTCAGCCTCAGCCCACAACTTGAGAACTGATCCTATTCTATTTGCATTTCAGCATATTATAAGAAGCAATTACCAACACTATAACAGCCCTCTCTCACAAAATTATGTATTGATTACTAATTAGTGCCTAATGAAAATGCAACCAGCCATTGTTCAGGAAGTTAAATTACTCTTCTGATTGTGTGTTCTGCATATGTACAAAGACAATCATATTTTGAAAGGTGGTAAACTCGCAGGGAAAGGGAGGGGGACTCTTAACGATTGGCTCTTGTGGTTTTATGCTCCAGTTCCAGTAGACATGAGTGTTATATAAGGTGGTCTATTGCATCATGTGAACAAGCCTGTGCTGCCAGAGACTAAAATGGTAGCATTTCCAGAGACTGTACCACAAATATATAAGTATAAGTAAGATTTTCCTGACGCTGACACAAATATTCAAAATCTTAGCTGTCGGAAAGCATAAATATCAGTCTGCATCTTGTATTTTCTGATTGAAATACATTTAATTAAAAAGAGATCATAAAGCAGTATATTCATGGTCACTCAAATGATGGAATTATCTTTCATACACAAAGCCAAGAAAATGACCATCAAGTTAAAATAACTTCATGAGGTTTATGATTCATTTAAACAGCATTAATTATAGTTAGATGTACTTAATGAAAAGAATGAATCTGATAAGTAAACATTTTTTTTTGATTTATAGCTGTGGTTTGTAAGTGATTCAAGTCCAAAAAACAAAAAAAAAAACAACAACAACATGAACGAATGAAAAAGAAAAAAAAAACACAGTAGCCCTCCTGAGAAGTATTTTGAGTCAAAAGAGTACCTGCTACCCCTGCATGGCAGCTCCTACTGAGCCACTGTTCCCCTTCAAATCTCATGCAAATGTAATACATGATGACCACATCAGCTACACCCCAACCTCTCAGGATATTTGCATCTGAAGATTGCACTAGTACAACGGTGCGAAGAAAATATGGGAAATATGTGAGGAGGGGACTGTAAAGGACCAATATGCACCTAAAATAAATTAATATTCATCAGTTTATTCTGGAAACTTTGTGCAAATCACAAACCATAATTTCCATGCAGCTATCACAGCTTACATGCTACATACAATATTCTATAGTATATAGTACGTTTATTTAAATTGCACCGGTAGTTATATGCAGTTAAAAAAAGGTTTAGGTGTTGCAATCAGTGTGGACGTAGACATGACTGAAGATGGTTTTTGAACATACTGCTCAGCTGCATCTCTATCAGACTGTGATACCTCAACAAATGGTTGGAGGCAGAGTGCCAGTCAACAGTTTCACCCAGGACTGATTGATTGGATGCAAAGAAATCAAAGGGCAAGTCTGACCAAGCACAAAATCGGTCTCAGAAAAGAAGCCCCTTCCAGAGGTAAAGCGTCCAAGCCAAAGAAAATCAGTCCAGAGCACACTGTTTATCTTTCCAAATTTAAAAATTAATTGAAGGATTTAAAGCTTCAACAAGATTTCAAATAATAATGTAGCAGCCAAAAACGATTTGCTGCGTAGAGATGGAGTTGTTAGTGAAAGTGAAAGTGAAGTCACACTTCCTGGGTGTGTGTTGCAATCCAAGTCTCTCTGTTCTGTGTTTTGGCAGATGGGCTGGGCACACGTGCATGTTAGTGCAAGCCTGTCCCTTCCTATAATACTGTGTCCTTCCTTAAGAGAATAGGCTACATCCACACTGTAAACTTCATGGCTCAATTCTGCTTTTTTGCTCAGGTGAGGGTTTTTTTTGTCTGTTTGGCTGCTCATTATAATAATTATTATTATTAAATTAAATGTGGCCAATATCAGAAGGCACTGTAAAACTGTCACGCACAAAAGTTGTCACAAGCATTATGATGTTGTACTGAAGTTACCTCAGTACTACTGAAATATTTTAGAATATTTAGTTATAAGGCATTTTGCAGAGTACACACTGCTATTTCTGAATGGTTGTGTATGGATGCAGAGTCACACTGACACATATTTCAGATAAAAAAAATAAAGCAGATGTGAAGAGGTTGGATTCAAAATAATAAAATTTGCATTTAATTTAAGCACCTAAATCAGAATTTAAATAGATCACATTACATTTGACTTTTTAAATGTTTACAGTGCCATAATAAAAAAAAAAAACAACTATATTTTTTAATTATTTAATGAATGATTCCCCGAAGAACAGATTATGTGCGAAATTAAGCTCGTCCATAAAATGGTCAAATAGCCCACCCGTAGAGTAGGTTCTCATAAAAAGCTTCAAGACTTCTTATTTAACTTTTTCCAGAGTGTCAAGTTTATGGTCAACATTTTAAACTGGAGCCCCAGGGCTGTCTGCTTTAAGTAGCGGCTAATGTTCTCTTGTGTCCCTTGCTCTACAGCCTGCAATGTTAATATAAAGGCTGGAAATGTAAAGTGACAGGAAGCACTTCAAAGGTTTTGCTCCTTCAGGCGGTCGGCTCTCAGTGTCCAGTCTGCCTGTATTGGAAAGAAGATGAAGGTAAAAGGAAGCCAAGAGCTCATTTATACAACAAGAATAAGAGCCAGCTTTTCATTTGTATTCTGGGAAATTCTGATAATAATCTAGCAAAATGGACAAAATGAAGTAAAACTTATCAAAACTATCTCTTCTTTTATCCTCTTTCTACTTTTTTGAGGTAAAAGGGATGTGATGTACTGAAGTGTGATAAATGGTGGCGACAAAGGGGGAGAAAATTAAAAAAAAATGCCCAAGGTTGAAACAATGGCCAACAAGGCATTGCTGGTAGAGTTGAGATGATTGATTCTGTGACAAAGCTGGCAGTTGGACCAACAGGCGAGACAGAAATAAGTTCAAAAGGGTGTTGGTGTTTGTATGGGTTTGACTGATGGTGAAAAACGTCAAACTACAAGAGCCACAATTTAATCATGGCTTATATTTTATGGTGTAAAGACTTTACAGACTAACATTAAGTCAGCTGCAACTCATTTGGATTAATAACACTGATGTCGTGTGAATATTATATTGCCAAAAGTATCCACTCATCTGCCTTCAGATACATGGACTTGAGTGACACCCCATTCTTAATGCATAGGGTTTACTATGACGTCGGCCCACGTTTTGCAGCTACAACACCTTCAACTCTTCTGGGAATACTTTCCACTTGGTTTAGGAGTGTTTATGGGATTTTTTTTTACCATTCTTCCAGAAGCACATTTGTGAGATCAGACACTGAGGTTGGGCGAGGTCTTTATGGCCCTGCTTTGTTCACTGATGCACAGTCATGTTGGTACAGGATGGGGCCATCCAAACTGTTCCAACAAAGTTGGGAGTATCAAATTTTCCAAAATGTCTTGGTATGCTGAAGCATTAAATGTTTCTTTCACTGGAACTAAGGGGCCAAGCCAACCAACCACCAAACCCAGACTCATCTATCTGATTGCCAGACAGAGAGGCTTGATTTGTCACTCCAGAGAACCTGTCTCCACTGCTCTAGACTCCAGTATGGCTTTTGGCAATATAGTGTACGCTACGTGCTTTCATGAGTACCATTCATGTCTGCCAAAAGGTGGTCATTTTGACACGGTGAAAAGGAGAAGAGACTGCCTCTTTTTCATTATCCAGTAGAGAAATGAGCAGCTCTGGTAACTCTATCTGGTGTCATCACAGAGGTTTCAGACAAGTAGTTAACAATGAACATCAGGA
>VUQK01009022.1:31251-44481 GCA_015106715.1 Bujurquina vittata | reverse complement strand
GAAGCTGTGCGCTCCATCCATCATCCACAGGTTACGCAGGACTGCCTTAAAGCTCCGGTTCACGGAGATGTCAAGTGGCTGGATTATTTTGATTAAACCTCCAGGGATGATGGCAGGCATGGAGTTGAAAACTTATAATTTATATAATAATGTGTTAATAATTTCACATATACGTCGCTCCGGAGTATAGGACGCACCCTCGGCCAAACTATGAAAAAAACTGCGACTTATAGGCCGGAAAATACGGTAGTTAAAAGCAGTACTGAATAAAGCTGTTTTAAGCTTCTTTTTAAAAATAGCTACGCTAGAGATGACATCAATGAGTAGTTGGTTCCAGCAACACATTATGACACATTACATAACACCTGCTACTGCTGTTGTCAGGCAGCAAAAAGCTGCCAAACTGTTGGCCAGCTCTGGAATGCCTCTCACAATGGAAAAATTCTTAAATCGGCTATCGTCAGGTGACACAACGCCCATATCAGCCAAACTAAGAATAAATAACTATATCTGTTTTGAGTTTGGCTCTACTGAGAGCAGTGATGGCAGGATGCAGTGAGCGATATCGTTTTTAGCAAATGGCGGCATGAAGCCAGCCAAGTTAAACTGCCACATGATAGCAGACCCCAGCCCATGTGAGTGAATCCAGAGACCGTTTTAGCAGCACCCACCAGATGAAGCAAATGGTTTACTTTGCAACAGTTTATTAAGCGTATGAACCCACAGCATATGGGTGGCAAATATAAGACCAGATATTTCTTTGCTTGACTAATAAAGTGCTATAAGCAATACAAGAAGGTGAGAGCAATAGCCTTTGCTAAAAGAAGCTTGGTGAGCTGGAATGTTTTGGTGAACATGGGGATCATGTCATTTAGTGTGCGTGACCCAGTAAAAGTTACATGTTTTAAAATGAAAACATATTTGTGTGTGTGTGTAACCTCCAGTCCAGCCGCTCAGTGACTCAGCAGTGTGTAAAGTCATCAATTTCTAAACTGAGGACACATCTACATGTGGAAAATGATATCCACACCTGATCTGAACTCCAAAAGCTGAGCAATGGTGTGCTGACAGGCGGGCACACATCTCACTGATCTCAGGTATCCCGTGCTTTTCTCGTTGCAAAGCCAAACTAAAAAATTTCAGGGTTTTAACAACCTCGATGTGTTTGCTTATATTTGTTGTATACTTGGAGACATGGAGGTGTCAGGGGGCTCCTTTGAAAAAATTATGCACATTAGTTAAATGCATGTTGTATAGTGCGTTTGGAAAGTAAAATTATACGTTATATTCATGTTAAAGGAATGAGCCATTCTTCTTATCATTTAGGTTATCCAACAGTATATCAGAGCTCCATTTTTTTATCGAACAGCTTTTATCATCAATAGTAGCTTCTTCTTTTTTATTAACCTGACATACGTTTTTGGGTACCACATACTAAGTAGAGGTATGACAGTATTTTATGGGTGCACGTGAACCTGCAGCAGCCCAGACAGAGAATACTCATGCCCGCTGTGCTTCCAGCAAAAAGACATGACAAAAAGTCGTGGCTGTTCAGATCTGTAGAGGTTAACAAAGTTGAAATGAAAGGTAGTAGATCACCTTTCTTAAGAACTCCAAAGTAAACTTTATTTGGAACTTATAAAACATGTTCTACATCCTTAACGCTTTTACCTGCCACACTTGTGAAGTGTCCCGAACCAAAGAGATTGAGCAGCAGAGAAAGGCTCACAGATGAGAGGAAGGACACTGTCTCCAGTGCTGTCATTTCAAAAGGCATAAATGCATTATCCAACCATTACGCCGCACTGGAGGAGAAAATCTCCATGAACAACAAGGCTATTACCAACATATGTGAAGAGTTGAAAGGAGCGGAGATCAAAGTCAGGGGGGGAAAAAAAAGAAAAATGTCAGGAAAAAAGAAGCAGCAGCCTCATGCCGGGCTGCAGAGAAGAGATGATGCAGTAGGATACAGTAAGAAGTGGCCCCTTCAGCTATATGGCATCTGAGACGTAGATAGAAGTTTTTGAACAGTTCTTCTCTTTTGCATTTTTTGCTTTTTTGTTGCTGTTTTTTTTTAAGATTGCTGCAAAAAAAAAAAAGACTAAAAGAATTTCAGGGTTTCACGTAACAAAACATCCATCTGTGAACCTGGTCTGACATTTGCATGTTTAGACTGAACTGCAGTTGGCTAAGCTGGTGGCCTGAACGATCCAGCCAAAACGGTCAGCTGACGGTTCTGAGCGGCGTTTTCCTTCTGCTGACTGCGCTGCTGTTTCGGTTTTCATTAGTTACTGCCATTACAGCAAGACAGCTTCACGCAGAGCAAGAATGGCATTTATTAGCCTCGCCAGGATCTTGTGAAAGATTTCTGTTTGTACTGAGCGCTGCTCACTTGTGCAATCTTTAAATCACTTCACATATTTTTATCAGTCCGCAAATCTAATGCAACACAAAAGCCTGTGGTTAATAGACCACAGTAAATACTGCAGCTCTGCAGGAGTTATGATGCCGTTTACGCTTCAGAGGATGAGTGCAATGAGTTGGAGAGAGTTTCATTGTGTGTTAGTTTGTATGCACCTAATGGCACACCTCAGGCCAGGTCTATACTTTCCCTTCCATCTTTGAAATTCATAAATCACTAGAACGAGTACAAGTAAGCCTGTCTTATCTCAGGTGGTGACTTTAAAAGTGCATCTGATATAAATGGACGACCATGTGGAGATGTCTCAAAATCAAACACTTGGAAGGTTAAAAGTTTTAGTTTGATCTGCTGACAGCTGCAAACATCCAAGTTCAAATTATGACAGTAGAAATATCAGTTTATTAACGGATCAAACAAAGCAAACAAAGTCTGTATGTGACCTTTTTCATTCTGGTATCTTCATTTCGGTTCCTCTTTAGCCTCATGCGGGAAATCTGTTAAACATTAGTGGAATATGTTTCTGTCTAAAAACAAAGAAAGTGCACTGCTGTGATGCATTTAAGTGATCATTCTATTATAACTGTAACCACTTACTACTTACCTCTGATTGGACGTCTGATGCTTTTAATAGCCGAGTGTAAAGCAGCGGCAAAAGTAACCTGGTAAGCTGCGTTAGGATAGAAACCATTTGTAATGATGATACAAGTTCTGCGGGTTACACTGGCTCGCTCACACAAATAGCCATGTTCGTGAGAGGAGACCGTATCACATTGCCAAGAGCCAGACTCTCTGCAGTTGCCACGACCAGAGATAAGCTGCTAAGCTGCAGATGAAAGTGTGTGTTCATGTCGAGAGCGTGGCGCGGCGAGCAGCTGGCTGCGGTCAGCCTGATTTGGGAGCCCTCTGTGACACGACCAGTTAAGATACAGTGGAGCGGAGGATTTACTGTACACATACATTTCCTTCACACCCCTTTTTCATCAGTCCAGCGTGAAAAAAAAAGTAGATTCACCACAAAGAAGAGCAAACTGCATGAGATAATTAATCAGTTTAGGGGGGTTTGTTTTCCTCTGGTAGTTAAAAATATTGAATTCATCTTGTATATATTAAATTTAACTTCCCTTGTAACCTGCACAGTTGCACACTGGACAGCCCAGTGGAACAAAATCCTGGATTCGGACACTCACCTGTCTGTGTTCTACCACCTACTGTGTGTATCTTTTGATCTTTTGACTTTAGCAGGGCAAATAAAAATGTTCAGGGAAAAAACGTTAAAAAAAAAAACTAAAGGTCACCTATGCTCTCAGAAATAAACCTGTACCTTTGTTAATCGGGCAGCAACCTCTAAGATACTGCTGTGAATACTTAATGGTGCTCTTTTCGTTTGCACCTTACAAAGAAGAGTCTCAAATATCTGGTTACAATCATGTAACTTAATGTAAAGGCTGAATTAACTGACTTTTTAAAAAAGTTCCAAATCCTGTTGCTGTGAGGCAACAGTGCTAACACCTGTACCACCTCTGACACACACAATAGATCTATCTATCTATCTATCTATCTATCTATCTATCTATCTATCTATCTATACTATTTCTGAGTTTAAAATTTATTCTAACCACTTTAACAGTGTTTTAAGAACTATTAAAATCATCCTGATTCATGCACTTTAACTGGTCGCAGCAAAGTCTGGTAGCTCTGCTCTCTTCACTTTTGTTGTATTTCTATCAATTTTCTTTTTGTTTTTCTGTAAAGCACTGATGGATACTTCTGTGGGGAGAAGAGTTTACTCCAGAGAAGAGCTGTTTTCACTGAAATCGAGCAAATCTGGAAAATACCGCCCCATGCAAGCTGAGCTAAAGAGGTGATTTTGTGGTTGCCGTGCTGGTGCAAAGGTGAAGGCTTGGAAGTGGCGATATAAGCTCTTTCTGCCAACAGTCATTATGGGAAATGTCAGCCCACTCCCCAACAAAAGTGATAAGATATTGATGAGGACTCGGAAAGTACACTGTGAGTGCAGTCTCGTGTGTTTTACTGAAACACGGCTGAATCAAAACATCTCAGACTCTAATGTGGAGCTACCTGGTTTCAGCTTCATTTGGTCAGACAGAGATGATGAAGCTGGCGGCGGGAAAAAAGGGGGTCTGGATTTATTTATGAACCAGAGATGGTGCAACCCTGCACATATCACTGTCGAGGAGAAGACATGCTGTACTGATACTGAATTGTTGGCAGTTAGTATGCGACCATATTATGTACAAAGAGAATTCAGTCACGTTCTCCATGAAACTGTTGCTAGGATACAGACTAAACATCCAGAGGCGTTCTCGGTAATTTCAGGCGACTTCAATCATGTTTCGCTCTCCTCCCATCTGACTGGATTCACGCAATTTGTTGACTGTCCTACCAGAGAAAATAAAACCCTTGATCTGCTGTACGCCAATGTCAAAGAAGCTTACAGAGCTGCTGTCTTACCACCACTGGGCAGATCAGACCACAACTTGTTCTTTTCTGCACACATGTTACAAACCCTGTGTGCAGAGACAACCTGCAAGCCTGATGCTGCTGACGTTCTAAGGGGCTGCTTTGAATGCACAGATTGGAATGTGCTGCTGGGAACAGATGAGAACGGTATGGAAACTGACAGACATGTTGATTGCTTTACTGAATACATTGACTTCTGTAGAGACAGTCGTGCCTACAAAAACTGTGTGCTGTTTCCACAATAACAAACCCTGGATCACAAGAGGCATAAAAGCGATCCTCAACCAGAAAAAGGTCGCTTTCAGGGACTGTGACGAAGACCAGCTCAAACAGGTGCACCATGAGCTGAAGAAGAGACTGAAAATGGCAAAAGTCTACAACATGCAACATTCATGCAGTGGGGAGAGGAATCAATGCAATTACTGGATACAACAAAAAGAAACAAAAGCTACATATGGGTGATGTGGAAAGAGCTGATCAACTCAGTCAGTTCTTCACTAGGTTTTACTTTGCAGTCACATCCACTTCCACTGCTGCTCTTCGGTCTTCTGCTCCTTCGGTCTTCACTTCTACTCAGTCTTCTCCACAAGTGTGCTTCTCCGCCACAGCTACCCTATCTCCTTGCATCTCTAATGTGACAGCTACTTCCCCCCTCACACCTGTTCCTCCACCCTTGTCTGTTACAGAGACAAAGGTGAGATTGGAACTTGGAAGACTATGCTGTGTCCAAGACTGCTTGAAGACTCTGCAGCCCAACAGTGCCAGCCTCTCCACAGGATCTTTAGCCTGAGTCTACAGCTGGGCTGGGTGCCGGCACTGTGGAAGACACTCTGTATTATACCGGTACCAAAAATAAAGTGTCCAGCTGAACTAAACGAGTACAGACCAGTTGCATCGCACATCATGAAAACCTTGGAACGACTGATTCTACACCTGCTGAGACTTGAGGTCAAAGACAAACTCGATCCCCTGCAGTTTGCATATAAACAACACAACGGAGTAAATGATGCTGTTCATGCTCAACTGAGCCCCAGCTCATCTGGAGCAATCTGGTGCTTATGTGAGAGTTATGTTCTTTGATTTTTTTTTTCAAGTGCTTTCATCCAACCAAATATACTCAAAGACAAGCTCACAGAGATGGGTGTAGATTCCTCCTTTGTTTCCTGGATCACAGACTGACAGAAAGGCCACAGTTTGTCAGGTTGGGGAACTGTGTTTCTGGGGCATTCATTAATGAGCAGCACAGGGGCCCCACAGGGGACTGTCCTGGCTCCTTTTCACATTGTACACAGCAGACTTCAAATACAATTCTTCTCCGTGCCACATCCCGAAATACCCAGATGACACTGCCATTGTGGCGTGTATCAGGAATGGACAGGAATCTGAATACCACATCATATTGAACACCTCTATTATTGGCCCTGAATAACTCTGATAACCGACTTTATAACATCTTTAGTGAACAAAAAAAACCATCAGCACTGTAAGACGCCTCTCTCTCCATTGTAAATACAAAGAAATACAGAAAATCATTTGTACCAACAGCCGTCAGGATTTTCAGTTCTCATACAAACAGCAGATGAGCTCCGTCAGACCTGAATTTCCCTCTGGGATCAATAAAGTTATTCTTATTCTTATTAGACTGTATATTTAATTACAAATATAAAGGTGAAAATGACTGTAAGAATGCTTTGGATGACAGACCTTTTTAAAGTAACATTAATTTCTAGTATAATGACAGGTCAAAAAGGTCAAAAAGCAGATTTGTAGCCCCCAGCTGGTTTCCTATTTTTCATTGTACAAAGTGTACATAAGACAAAATACAAAGTTTTAAGGAGTGCAGCTGCATTTAAATACCATTTTAGCACGAGTACACGATAAGGACGTTGCTCTTATGCTTTAAAAGGATTCTGGCAGGTAGTCAAAAATCGTTTGATGCGACTTTCCTCCCGCTTTCCTGCAGATGTGATCCCAGATACTGTAAAAAGCAAGTATTCTCAAGTAACTCCAGAAGCCAGTCAGTTTATAAGGAACAGGTTCATACTTTAATAAAAGGGTATTTTCCCTTGGCACAGATCTGCTATCAAATAAATAATGCAATTAATCAAATACAATCTAATATAAACTAAATGTCATGAAAACAAAAACAAAAAAAACATTAAATGAGTGGAAGACGAGAGAGGACACCTAGGGCTAAACATGTTTACAGCAAACAGCAAGTGAACGTTGTGTGGGTGGGCTCTGTGTTGCTGACAAGTGGGACTGTCACTGTGGATACAACTAGGCAAGTGAAATGTCTTGATAGTTATTTAACTATAAATAAACCCTATATCTTTCTACATGATGTTGGTTTAACCTTTCTGCAGTCCACTATATACATCAGGTTAAAAAAACTTGGATCTTACAAAGCAAATTACTGGTGCATTAGATACTACTGTGACTCGGAATACTGACAATGCTATTCAACAGGACAGAAGAGGGTGCATCGAAAGCGGTTTGTGTGACACAGTTTAAAATGTTATCTCTGAAAAGTGGCATTCATACACTGAAATAAAATGTTACACTCGTGTTCCCGGAACAATCTGCCAAACAGAATAATAAAAAATAAATTTTGTTAGATTTAGAGGGATAGCCGAGGACTCGGCTGCTGACAAAACAACCAAAAAAACATCGGGGTTTTCTTCCTCACAAAAAATAACTCTATTACCTCGGTATGATAAAAGACGCAAGAGGGGCATCAACAGTGCTGGTTAGAGCGTGAGGCTGTGAGATCACATTGTTTTCAAATGAGGTTTGCGCCCTCTAAGAAAGCCTATGAAATGAACCAGAAAAACAACTGCTTTCCCAACACTTAACAAATGCTGTTGAGGCACCCACAATCAAAAACATTTGAGGTTTTCAGTGTAGGTTTAGTGTATGAATGTGAATCGGGGCATTAAAAAATTCAAATAGAAAAAAAGAGCGTTGTGTGTGTGTTCAGTGAAACTCTCTCTGGGTTACGAGAAATTTAAAAAATTGTAGCCTGACTGTGGGTCTGACTCACCCATATTCCTAAAGAAGCCCTCTTTCACTGTGACAAACTAGACCACCCCACAGGATGAACAGTCGCCTGCTCACTGTCCATTACCACAACAAGACAACCGTTTTCACGCTTATATTTGGAAACTAGTATCTACAAACCTACTTTGCTTTGAGGGCTCCAGTAGCACTGAATTTCTGTCCAGGAAAAAAAAAAACAGTATGAGGAAGCTGAGGTATGGAGCACAGCTGTGACCCTCATCTGAGAATGAGCCCGTCTTTGCCACCAGGTCCCATGAGATAACCTGTCTGAGACAGGCTACAGCTGTGGACGGACACCACAGGGCCGATGGCAAGACTGACATACGCTGCATTCCTGTGCATCACAAGCACACGCACACCCTTACAGCAGACTGACGCAATCAAACGGCGGATCGATACAGTGTTGACAATTTTGGGCCCTGTTTTACACAGGCCATATGGTGAGAACTCGTTTCCTCTGACCAGAGTAGATTTCCCTTGCAGAAGGCACTTAGACTATCACAGAAAACTACAGCTGCACAAGGGCAAGTTGTTATTAGTGTGACCCTGGAAAGTGCTTACCAAGAATTAAGGAAATCCACACCCTCACACTAGCAGCTAGTAGTTAACTGCTTCTGTCAGAGCAGCGCTGGCACAAGTAAAGGTAGGTGTGCCGGGGCCATCAGTATCAGGCATGCTGATTCAAGTCCTCTAGGGCATCATGAGACAATATGATATATAATATAGTCCCTGGTACTGTCAGGAAAGCAGCAGTGAGTGGGGAGTTATGCCTGCAATGGAGACTGCCGGGCCCCGTGTTATCCAGCACCAGAGGAATGAGACAGCTGAAAGAGCACCACAAACAGAGCCTTGTAGGTTTGAGCGCTGAGGCCACATGGCGGCACGGTGAAAGACCTGCTGACAGCTGAGGGACAGGAAGATGCCATGGAAACGCAAGGGAGAACCCACATGACCATGTACCAGGATGACAAAGCTATAACCAGTTGGGGAAAGAGCTACACTGAAATTCAGAAAACCAGAGTCCATAAAGAAGACTGTGGATAAACTGTGGAGGCGTGGATATGTCTCTGCTGAAAGCTGAAACACAATGCTTCTGAAATATTACATGCCTACTCAGCATTTTGCTGCATAAATAAAAATACCGCTGGCTGCTGGTGCTACCTCTCAGCCTCCTGGCAGTAAAATTTCACAGACTTAAATAGAAATCAAATAAACAATTATAAAAACAGAATATTCCTTAAGTACAATTATGTTCTTACCTGCATTATCACGCCACTTTAAATGACCGAGCAGTGATCTTTGTGCTACTGTTCCCTTCATATCTTTTTCTCCAGGTGCTCAAGATTTTTACTACTGACTGTAACTGACGTGTTTATTAGCGCACACAGGAACACAAAAATATCCTTCCAACCTCATAAGCAAATGATTGCTGTTATATTACCCTGACCTTGGTCAAGGTCACTGAGATTTGAACTCATCTGAGATTTTTAGGAGATGCACCTATGGTATCAATTTGAAAATCCTTCGTTGCCTCATTCTTAAGTTATTGCGTTCACTGATTTGGGTGTCCATCCCCCTCCAGCACAGTGACAACAATCAGCATTTCAGGCTTGTTAAAGGTCGCACTGCATAGTGATGAATGAACACTCCCACCTCTAGCTAGTAACAAGAGTTCAGTTTATGCAAACATTGCAAAGGGTCTGAGCCAGAACTGAAGCTATGTGATTTATCTTTAACATTTTGAATATTTAAATTTTAAAAAAGAGCCTTATGGAGTGCATCGAGATCTCTGCACTAGATATATCCTAAAAGCTAACTGCTGTCTGAAAAATCTCCAAACAAATGAACTTTTTAAAAATACTGCCAACCCAGTTTTGTTTGTGTCGTGAGTTTGACTTTCTGAACAGCACTGTTGAGCATTGGGATTTTAGTCACTTGCCATAATTACAGGTTACAGTTGGCTGCGAGTGTTGAAACAGATAGTGTGAAGGAGTGTGTGACACCGGATCGCTAACATAGTAGTAAAAATGAGGCTCCTAGTGGTCTTAAAAAAATGCAGTTGTGAAGGAAAACAGAGCTTCAGATAGTGAATACAAGGATATCACATTATCAATAAAGCTTATAAAATTGACAGCAATATTTACGTTATGTACAGCAAGTGTTAGTTAATAAATGTAAGGAGCTATTCGACATCTCAGTACTGCAGATTCTGACAAAAATGTTTAAGTAAATTGAAAATAACCTCTGAATGCTTAGTCAAAGTCACCTTTACAACAACAATTAGGATAAAATTAGAGGTAGCAGCGGATTTAGGATCTCTCTTCACTTTAGAACAGTTTCCTTCCCATTTTTGCTGACGGGGCGTTGTATGCTTAAATCAGAATCTCCATCATCATCACCCTACGTTAAATATTCACACACCAATGAGTGCACTTCAAGTGGTTTTCAATAGACACCAGTGTTGTGACACTCACACACACACACACACACACACAGACCTTTGTTTACCCCATGCATTCACATAATATTTCACACACATACACACTGCGCCCTCCTCTCTGATCGCTTAAATTCCTTCATATATTTTCATCTTAATGTCATTGTCTCTCTTCCTCTTGTCCCTCCTTTTCTTTGAAAACCTTTTGGCTTAGTGGTCTGGGAGGATTACGGTGCTGGTTTGGAGCCGTATAGTTCATCTGGTAGAGGATCAGAGAGCCAGGGGGAGAGGAACATCTCAATCCCCCCTCTCCCCCCAACCTCCTTAGTCCTGTATCACTGTACTGTGACCCCCTGCTGCATACCCAAGCGTCTGCATATTTGGCAGCCTCTTTATAACACTGATTAATAAGATGTCAGCATGAGCACCCTTCCCATGATCCTCCTCTCCACCTCAGTTCCCGTGTCCATCATCATGCCCCACTGCAAGGGTAACTGCACAGTGTTTTAGGAGGGAGCTGCCTGCAGTCTGTGTCTGCTGGCCTGGATGGGTCTTGTGGGGTTGCAGGGGTGCTGAGCTGTCCCAGACAAAGTAGGAGTTCAGGACTGGTAAAAGTGGTGGTAGTGGTGATGGTGTTCATGGTGATGGTGATGCTCATGCCTCTGCACCACTTGTGCCAGACCCCCCTCATAGAGCAGCACGCTGGGCAGGTCCCTCACCTGCTCTTTCTCCATCACTGGACCTGGAGCTGGCAGAGGGCCTAAGGCCCGGTAGCCCTGGTTCTCCTTGGACCGTTGCTTGTGTTTGCGGTAGGGAGCTGTAGATTGATGGGGTGGGGTCTGACTGGGTAGAGCTGGAGGAGGAGGAACACCTCGGCTCCTCATCACTCTGCCACTGATCTGCGCAGGAGGTGTGCGGCTGTGTGTCTTTGGAGAACGGAGGGCGTGTTTCCCTGAGTCTTGGCCTCGCAGCCGGGCGGAGTGGAAGTTGTCTGGAGCAACGGTGTCCACAACAGTCTGCAAGCGGCGGTGATGGGAATGGGAGTGGCCATTTTCTGGTTCATGGGAGCGAGAACGTGTCTGGTTTGATGACCTCGCCTGAGGCTCTGCTTTAGTCATCTCCGCAGCAGGGGCTATAAAGGAGAGACAAAGATGTTTATTTTAAACTACTAAAAACTGAACCATGGTGTGCAAATTGCTCTGTGAACAGATTTCTAATCAATGTCGACTTAAGGTTTGACAGTAGGATTCTGGTGGCCACGTGTCAGGTTCTTTGTCCAGGCAGATAAATCTGAAACAACTTGACACAGAGCAGATCTCTGTTCCCACTTTCATGACAGCGCTAACACTAAAATAATCACATGTCATCACTGACCATCAGATCAAGGCTGTTGCTTATTAGGCTTAATACTTCACTTAACAACAGCCCACTCTGTTGATGGGCTTTCGCCTTGAACACTTGATGTATTGTGCTTGCCTAAGCCCAGATGTTTGTACTGGCGAGGAGCGCAGTGGGCTGGTAGTTCCATCTAATGGCTCCAAGCAGGTGCCGCAGTAATGAGGGCCCCTGGATGCAGCTTCAAAGGGCCACCGTCTGCATTTCTCTCTCCCCTCCCCTTCCACTGGCCCCTGTCCACTCACCGGCTCCGAAGCGGGATGTGTAGTTTTCGATGCCTGCCAGGTCCAAGTAGTGGTTCCTGCGTTCCAGGTTCTCATCCACACAGTGGCGCTGGCAGCCAGGCTGGGTGTGGTGGTCACTGTGGTGGCGCCTGTGGACACAAGCGGCACCGCTCATTAGGTAGCAGTTTGGGCCACTGAGGTTCACTATGGTAATGTTTGGAGAAAGTAAAACAAGCATTCCTTATGATCAGGCAGTGGCACAATAATTGTTAGAGAAGTGAGATTGTGATAGGAAAATCACAGGTTTGAACCTCAACTGGGAGTACTCTTATAGCACAGAGAGAGAAGTGTCACTGCTGTTTATTCTTCATCATTGCAGTGCACTGGGCATAACAAATTAAAGAGTATAGAAATATTACAGAACCCAAGTGTGAAGCCTTCCTTAACAAACGCTGCCCCTAGACACGTATAATGTCAATGTTTCTACTTTTAGATTTAAAAAAATCAGTGACACAAGACTCAATATGCTTCTCCTTCATATACAACTGTACACACCCCAACCAACAGAGACTGAGACGTGCAGGGGAGGCGGATTTACCTTAGGAGTGCTCGAGACTTCTTCTCGGCACTCTTGGGGTCTTCGATGCACTTGTCATTTTTCTCTCTTGGGTGGGGTAAGTCTGGGTATGTGTGAAAGACAGGAGGCTATTATCAAAGAGAGCAACACAGAGCAAACACACACACAAACACACACACACACATAGACACGCACGCACACAAACACGAACGACAACAGTCACACAAGCCTCAGAAGAAAGCAACCTTTGTTTTGGGGTTTTACTTTGAAGATCTATAGAAAAGGAAAAACAACAGTGCTTCGTTTATTCTATTTTCAACTCCCAGCCTTTTATAAGGCGCAGAATAAAAAAAAAACATGCAGACTTCAGAAATAGTTTATTAAGGACGCAAGATCTGATGCAGTTTGAAATTAGCATGAAGTCAACCAGCAATATTTTCAAAGCATGCTCTGCCTCAATCTCTTGACAGATATTTATAGCTGAAACAATAGGACACAAACACACAGGAATATATACTTTTTGAGATATTTTTCCCTGACGACTTGTTTACCAAGTCGTCACTGAGAAAAGTTAAGTTGAACGCAGCTATATTTTCCCAGCAGCTCTGAGAAGGGTGGGGGGGGCGAGGAGAGG
>VUQK01009022.1:2644-22769 GCA_015106715.1 Bujurquina vittata | reverse complement strand
GATATAAGTAACATACACACACACACACACACACAAGCACACGCACACGCACACGCACGCACACACGCACACACACACGCACACACACAAATAGCATCTTGAATGTCTTTCAGTTTTTTGATGAACGATCCAGAATTATTGAGGGGTTAGCCAAGAACATGAGAAAAAGGGGGAAGAGGAATGTACTAATTGGTTGTTGTCGGTGGTGATGGATGGAAGCTGTATTATTAGCATGCTGGGGTTACTCTCTGGGATTTGCTCTGGTCAGTGTTAAGAAGAAAATATTCCAGGATTTTTTTTAATTTTTAATTTTAACACACACACACAGACACAGACACACACACACACATGCTGACCACAAATAGAAGTGAAAGTAGCAAAAGACCAAACAGAAATCATTAAAATTAAAAAAAACTTCAGGTTGTAAAGCTCTCAAATATAAGGCTTAAATCTGCATTCTAAAAGTACTTTGTACTTTGGACTATAGCTGCCTAGTTTCTGTTTCTGGCAGTGATTGATCAGATCACCAAAACGACTTGCAGTTCTAAAAATAAACAATGCTTGTTTCAGGGTTTCCTGCTTTCCCACCACTCAGTTTGTCACAAGAAAAATAAAGTAAATACTTCTGTTTAGCAGCAGAAAAAGGGAGGGTTTTTTAAACTGCAAAACTAAAATTCTTGAGTAATTCACATCTTTTATGGGACATATTTATTTACACAATTTGTGGTCAAAGTTTCAAAATAATTAAATCAGCATATGTTCAAGTAATTCCGTTGCGCCCAAAACCTTCAAAAGCTGGATTTGAGATTCTTTTCTACTCTTGAATCTGTATAAGGTCATTTCAAACATACTGCTGTGGTTGTGACAACCAAAACCCCACCCACCTGCTTTTCAAACCTTCTGTTTGCAAGAGGTGGCCAATTAGAGGAAAGTTGGTTTAAAGGAAGGACGGCTTTAAAGGGAGAGCTGCTCAAGTTTTATTTCAGAAAGTGCCCTGAGGGGCTTCACAAATGGCCAATATGAGATAGACAGGAGCTAGAAATTAGAATTATAGCCACCCTTAAATGTCCTCTACACAATTGTCATGCATGAATAAAAAGATGATTGGTACTACTCATCTTTTCTCTTTAGTAAGACAACAAAATCTCCAGGCCTCCATTTTTCCTGTTTTGTTCATGTGTGGCCCAGTTCTAGAGTCAAAAATTCCATTAAAGTGAACTAGAAAAAACTAGGAAAAAAATCTAAAATTAAAAGAATAACAAATAATTATTTGTACATCACGAATAAATAAATCAAATTTACATACTAAAGAGGAAAAAGAAACACAGCAGCTGTAGCTGATCTTAAACATGAGAGGCCCGCTTTTTTTTTTAAGCCGCAGTAAATAAAAGTTTGAACTCATTCTTGCTGGTTCAACTTGAAATGAAAAAGTTCAACATGGATTTGCTCTAAACTGTGATGCTGGTCATCCCCCTCGAAATGCATTTCTGAACTAATGAGTGGAGACGAGGCTCAACTGATGCAACATTTACAAACACGTAATGAGTCAGAATGCTCGAGGCTATCAAACAAGAAGCCCGTGGATCATTAAATTCACACACACAGTGTGTGTCTACAAAAACTGTGTGTAAAACAGTAACCACAACAGAGCCATCAATCTTATTTGGACAAAAAATGATGCAGTAATGGGCTTCTATGGGACCTTTGTTAATTCAAGGGTCAGAGGGCATTGTAACAGAGTACTTCAAAGAGGAGAAGCCTTTACACCCCCTCATTTCCAGCTTAAACAAAACTTAGTAAAATCAACATTACATAACGTGGACGCACTGCTGATTGACGCTGCTATACACTGCATGCTACGGTGTTGGGTCATTGTGCTCCTGCTTCTCCTTGAGGCTTGGGAACCTAATGGTTTTATTAAAGGTGCAGCAGGGAGTCAATTCCCTATGTCTCTGCGGGATTCAGTCAGAGATGCAGCCTCCGGGGCACAAACAGGCATTTTTCTACATGACTTGGGACTAGCTACAACAATTTTCCAGACATAATGTTAAATGTTGTGTGGAAACCAGAGCAGAGCTTCTCAGAGTCTTTTAGTGCAAGGGTACACATGTGGCCACTGTAACGCTGTGCGTGTGTGTGTGTGTGCGTGCGTGCGCGCGCGTGTGTGTGTTTTATAAAGTTGTTCAATGTCCTTCACCAGAAAGTGATTTATTACTGGACTATAACACAGGACACTGTGTCCCGGGCCCATTACAACATCCCATCTACATCGCTCACTGGTCTGAAGAACTGTTTAGTTTGGCCACTGGAACTGTTTTGGAAACCTCATCAACGGCACACTTTATAAATATGGATTTGGAGGTGCCACAGACGGATGAAAAAGTTTAATAATATTTACTATGCTAACATCAAATACAGTGTTACTTATTTAACTTCCTTATGGTATGTTATACTTATTAAAAAAATGTCAGCACTAAAATATTATAGAGTGGAATGCTCAATTAAGACCAGTACTTTCAACTGGGATACATGAAAGTTGCAAAGCCCAAGTCCAACGGTCGCAAGTTGCAAAATAAACTAGAGGATGATGATAAAATTTCCAGTATCTATTTGTTAGCTGAAATTGATAAAGCGGGAAGGAGAAACGGGGGACTTAAATCTGCGGCGGCCACAAAACCAAGCAGCATACATGGTTGCCTGCTCACGCCCTGAGC
Source organism: Bujurquina vittata (assembly GCA_015106715.1). Classification (NCBI taxonomy): domain Eukaryota; kingdom Metazoa; phylum Chordata; class Actinopteri; order Cichliformes; family Cichlidae; genus Bujurquina; species Bujurquina vittata. Next base: position 20,055 of record VUQK01009022.1, on the reverse strand, counting down.
TATCCTGGCACCCAGCAGTACTGCACTTGATAAACTACCAAGCGACTTACCATTAAGACAGCACTTGACTCAGCAATGCCGTCTGCTCGGCTGTGATACACTCTCAGCTTCACGTGCTTCAAACTGTGCTGTGTGTTGTAAACAAAGCTGCCTGGGTAGCCTTTGCAGGAGGCAACACATATGACGCTCACTAGCTCACTGTGAGTTCACAAGACATTTACCATCGCTATACTCACATGGGTGCAACCAGACATCTTTGTACAAAAGAGCTGGCAGGTTAAAGATCATTTAATATCCAATCTGAATTATTAAGATATCTGCATTCTCCCATGCAGTTTCTCCAGGTAACATCAAGAAAAGCTCATGGCTGCAGAGCATGTGCTAAAATAGCTTTTATAATATTACCAAAATTACTCCAAACACTATGGTCAACAGAAATCATTATAGTAAAAAAAAAAAAACAAGAACCGTTTTTAGCGCGCATCAGACAAAAATAAAGGTAATATGGCTTTATCTGTCATTACCCAACCCGACATGAAGCCAATTTGATTCCAATGAAAAACTGTGTTGTGTCTTGCAGCGTGGTTAGTGTGAGTTTACATTCTTGAGGAAATTAAATGAAAATGCCACAGTCCTATTTACGCATTTTCCATTTTATTTTCAACTTGGCTCAGGTAGATGTTTTCAGGGGATTTTTCTCTTTCTTTTTTCTTCTGTTAACCGCTTAACACTGACCTATGAATCATTCAAGCCAAAAAAGGCACATAACTCAAGGGATGAACCGGTTTTGTGTCTACACATAACAGAACCAGTTTAAATTGTATCTTTTTGCATTTTGTTTACTTAATTTGCTTCCCTTTCCTTAGTTAAAATGCAGACAATAACAGTTTGACAGGCATGAAATAGCATCTGTGCACAAACAAGATGATTCCCAAAGAGCTATTAAACTTGGAATAGTTTGGAATGATGCACAGTGTGTCCTTAAAAAAATTTGAAGAACCTGGACAAGTGGAGGACAAAAGAACGGCAGGCCTAAAAAAATATCTGCAGCAGATGAACAGTATCTGAAAGTCGTGTTCTTAGGAAATAGGAAAAAATCCTGCAAAGACCTGCAAGATGCACCTGGCCCTGATCTGCCTACTGTTGGCTGCAGCCATTAGAAATGGCCTCATTGGAGGGTGGCTTCTTAAGCCATTCTTAAGGAAGGAAAACAAGGAGAAAAAACTGAGGTAATTTTTATAAGAACTATTCTGAAAACCAGTAGCAACAGGTCTAACAGAGTGATGAACCAAAATTTGGGTTCATCGGCTTAATTTTTCAGCATGACAATAATCCCAAACACACCATTGATGGAGTAAAATCATACCTGGACAGAAGAACACACACTTTTAGTCATGCATTGGCCTCCTTAGAGCCCGGACCTTTAGATACTGAAGCAGTATGGGATCACCTTGAGAAAGAATGGAGAAAAAGGCAGGAAACATCCAAAGAAGAGCTTTGGAATGTCTTTCAAGACGCCTGGAGAACTATTCCTGAAGACTATTAAAAGAAATTACAAGAAAGCTGTGTCGAAGAATAAAGGTGGACACACCAAATACTGACTTTCTGGCTTACAAACTCCGCTTTAGCTTTAAATACTGTATTTTCATGTATGTTTCAATAAAATGTTCCACATTTCCCATTTTCTTAGAAAACAGAAATGATGAGTGGCTTAAAAACTTTGCACAGTGCTGTAGTTTTTGTAAACAAGTCAACAGCGTGCAGTTCCAGTGTGTGAGCTGCTGATTTATTTTATTTTTTTACACTAATCGTTGACTTTTATTCCACCCAACACCTGCCCCCCACTCTGATGTGGATGGGTATGTATCTTTCTAGTTTGTTAAAATATTTTCTGCCATTTAATTTTTACATTGACTGCAAAGTTTTAGTCTTGCTTCTCTGGATAGAGTAAGAGAGACAGAGAAAGTGAAAAAGTAAGTGCATGCTGGCACACAACCGACTTGGGGAGTTAAGCTAGAAAGTTGCCTCTAGCGTCATCCTTACTCAGGCACTGCAGACATGGACCCGCTGGGCCAATTTCTTCTGCAAGTCTGTGTTTGAAGCAAAAGGGTACATTAAAGTGCAAGTAATACGTACTTGTATGTGATTGTGGGGAAAGTCCCACAAGGCCTCTTGGTCTCTATGCTGTCTGCCTCCATGACCCACCACACAGGCTGACAATTTATGCGGCTGACGACAGCTCTCCCTGATCGCGCGCCAGGGCTCAGTGGAGTCAAGCCTCTAGAGCAATGGCAGCACTACTGGCACTCTATCAAAACCCAGGAAAAATCTCATTAGAACTGCGGCCGGGTGCCTCCTCTCTGTGCTCCCCCCTAACCCCTGATGCAAGAAAACACCTTCAGAGCTGCACAGTTCTGAGCAGCGGTGCAGACTTGAAGTGGGGAGCAATGCACACAGACAGCCATTTAGCCAAATAAGCAAGACGGGCAGAATGTGGAAATAGCCATGATCCTTCTCCAAGTATGTCTGCTTCCCCTGGGTCTTTCAAACATGGGAGGGCTGAGGCCACTGACACTTACATAAAAGCCACCAGGCACTGGAGAGGGTAGAGCACTGCAGAAAGTGAGAAATGATTACCGTACCGTACTCACTTGTAACAGATTCCTTACAACCAAGCCAGGGGCAGCATCATAAAATACAAAGGCACTGCAGAACATATGACTTACATGTCCACATACCAGGTATGTGAAGACACACTGAGGTTGTCGTCTTATATTTGCACTTATTTCCATAAATCTAGTTCACTTGGCAACCCGAATAATTTTGACTGATTCCGACTAACCTGGATTAAAGCCATTAGGGAAAGTTCATGAATTACTAATGGAGAAAACAGCTGTATAGCATGGGGATTTTTCCAAAGCTCCAAAGCACACATAGTCCCAGTGTTGAAAAAGCAAAAAGTAAAAACAAAAAAAACCCAAAAAACAAAAAAACCCCATGTTATTAGTTTTAGTGCTGCAAATTAGCTTATAGGTATAGTGTTACCTCAGGAGAGGAAATACCCATCCCCCTCCACCATCCCGAAAAGTAAAGTGAGATACACCGGAGGCAATTTCAAAGAGCTGCACACCTCTCGGAATCTGGAGCAGTGCCTATCCTCCAGTGCGTGATGAGTGTTGTGGTAGTGCTGCTAAAGGAGAAAACCGGACCACCAATCATCTGCAAAAAACAGTTCAGACCTGGGTTCAAGCTTCTTTTTTTCAGCTCTTTATGCTGGAGTGCTCCTCACCTTCCAGCAACATTAAACAGCCTCATTCAAAACACCACATAGCAGTAAAACATGACGCTGTGAGATGGAGCCAAGATAGAGGGTGTTGATGTGAGGTAGTAAAGCAATGCACTGCCTCTGAGTGCGGCTTCAAAGGGGATCAGTTTTCACACATGAAATAAAGATCTCAGATAATCATATAACGTAGCAAAACTGACGTGAGACGGTCCCATTTTTGGAGGGCAGGGAGATGGGGCCAATTTTTAAACAACACCTTCAGCCTGAGAGCCATGGAAAATTAATGTCTCTGCATTTCTCTCCAGCCAAACATGATAAATCTGTTTTTTTTTTTTGGTTTTGTTTTTACAAAGAGACTATCAGGTTTATCGTAATATGATGAGGTAGTTTGCTGAAATCACTCCAGTAGAACAGATATTAGGTGGTCTAAAATTTCACAGCACTGCAGCAATCTGAACAAATGCATAAAACACATTTCAGGAGTAATCTGCAATCCCAAGAGGAAGTCATATCTGCTCTGTTTTACAATGCAATTTTATGCCTTTGATAAGAAACTCTTTCCAGAGGTCACAGTCTGTAAATCTTTTGATGTTAAGCCTTTTCACATGCACCCTTTTGCAAAATAATTGCTATCTGGTTGATGCTTTTAATCTGAAGCACCTTACAGAACATTTAGCTGTACGCATAGAAATTTATAGTCCGAATACTACACAGTTGACTGACATCATTACCAGTTCAGTGTGAAACAAAATTATAACAAAAGGCTTAATCAGATTAGACAATGTTAAAAAGTGGTTGCAACACTAGCTTTAATGTTTCCTCTCCTTCATCGCAACCATTTTGTCTGCCTTGATATTTCACCACCTCTACAGAAAGTGCAACACTTAAGTTGAGTGGATAACAAACTTGAAGAATAATTGGGCAATTGCAAGTCCTTAAACTTTGTCAACTTAAGAGGGCTAACGTGTAATTTGACGTCTCAGAGGGTGCTTCAAAGAAATGCACACTTTCTGCAGACTCGACGGCCCCATGCCTGACACCCCTCAGTCACGGCACACCCACCTCTCTTCCTGCACCCCAGGAAGGAAATTATAGCCACAGAGTTTGTATCCATCACCAGGCAGGTTGGAGGAAGCAGCTCTATGATTAAAGCGTGCATGGTCAGCAACACACAAAGCTGGAAGGGTTTGAGGAGGCTGCACATGCCGGAGGGCTTACCATGTTAACTCCAGTTCACAACACAGGTCATGGAGAGATTCTCCACACACAAACACACACCCACACACACCAGGCTCAAAAAAATTCCTGCATATGGTGTGGCTCAGCAGAACTTGCCCTGAATATTGTATATTAAATTAAATTATATGTATGAGTAAATGAACCCTCTGACATTGCTGAATAAGAGTTTGCAAAGGCACGTGTCTGTGTGGTGGATGTGCACATTTTTGCACACGTCTTTTTCTTTGGATTCATTTGTTGTTGTTTTGTTTTTTCTACCACCACCAGAAGGGCAGTGATTGGGTGCCTTCCCTTTATAGAGCATCAGTGCACAGCCACCAGTCATTTCTCCATGTCAGATTAACATTGCAAACACTGCTGGTCACATTACCTCACCCACATCAAAGGCTGCCTCCTGAAAGGCTCAGTGGAATATTAGCAGAGATTTACAGCCCTCATCTCTATGCTTCAGAAACATGCTGATCCAAAGTAATCTCCCTCCCCCTCTCGCTTTTTTTTTTTGTGTGTGTGTTCTATGTGTGAAGTTGGCCAACACTTTAATGACCCATTTACAAAACTTTTACACCTGCAAAGATAAGCTTTTACAACTCAGCCAGCCCCTCAGGCAGTAAACCCTGCCTGTTACTCGAGGTAACAACCTTTATTAGCTTTTGAAAAATATGTAACCACTGCAATTAACATTTATCACAGTGTTTATCAAAGCCGTATCTTGCCAGAGAGGAGGAGAGGGGGAAAGCACAGTGTCAAGATGAAGAGTCTAACGGCATGATTGCCCCTCCAGCAATTTAGACAACTCATCACATTCATTTCATTTCCTACAACGGGGGAATTATTCGGCCTCGTACAGGAAAGATTTCTTGCTTTACTCAAAATCTATTTGAGAAATTTAAGACAAAATGAAAGAAAAAAAAAACAGAAATAGCTCTGGTCCACAAAGTGGATGTGAATGCCAGGATTAGCCACAGTTGCCAAAGCTGTAAACATAACTGTAGTGCCGCTCCTACATGTTAACTGTGGTCATTCTTGAGTCTTCTTTTGCTGAGCTGTCTACAGCTGAGCTTCTAGTTAACAGTGCTCATAAAAAAACAGGCACACACAGGCATAAAAATTACATGTGAACAGAAAGCAAGAGCAAAGCCTCTCCTTTTTTTTGGATCGGGGTTTAATTTTCTTTGGGAGTAAAGAGAGTTAACAGGGAATGTGAGCAATACGTGAATCCTTATAATATGTTCTCAACCATCCAATGAACTCCACTTTGGGAACTTCCATTCTCAAGTGGAAGCTTCGGTTTGGAAGAGAACGGAGACGGTCTGTCGCTTGGCCTTGATTTACAGGTGGTCCCTTCCTGCCAAGAGAAACAAATCACAGCATTATGGCCCTCTAAATTCAGAGCCAAGCCCAGTTCCAAAGAATAAGGAAAAGAGAATAGGAACCGATTGAAAGAGAAAAGAGGGTGTACTACACAAAATGACACACCTCATCTCCAAAAGCTGTTGTGGTTGGATATCTCACGGAATTAGTTCCCTTTTGAACCTTTTTTGGCTAAAAGGGCAGCGCAGATTTCCTGGGATTACAGAGTGCATGCACTAGGGCTGCGTAATTTAACAAATACTTCCAAGATGGGAAGGGAAGAAGTCAAAATTTCAACAGCACTGAGGCAGCTTGTGAGTATGCAGGCGACTGACATAGTCCATCATATGTTGGGGGTAGTGATTTTTCTTGTTTTATTTGAGTAGGTCAGTGATCTAACATGTTAAGAGTTCACTTATTGACACTGATGGAGTTTCTCACCATTAAGACAAGCAAATCTAGTTATGTGAAAACCTGGAAATGTACGGTTAATGTTTAGTACTGTGGAGCAAAGAACCAGTGTGAAGGTCTTCCTGTGTCCAACAAATTTCAAAGCTAAAACGTTATTCCTTAGACCATGCCAGGTAAGCTAGCTGCATTTTACTAGCTGTCCTGCAGTACCAGGTTGTGCAATTTAAATAGGATCAGTTATATGCTAAATGAAGACTCACATTTGTTCATGTGTGTCAATCATTTCTGCAGAAATAGGATGCTTGCTTCTGAGTATGAGATGCAATGTGTTACATTGTGGGTCTTAGCAATTAGCCAAAGCACCTTTTGAGGAGAGACAGTCCTTCAGTCGTCTGGGTGGCTTCAGACGCCAGTTTCAAGTACTGCAAAGTGTGGGAGGAGAAGGGTTTTAGTCAAAAAGTTGACCTCGAGGGCAACGAGAAAGTGGCAGGCACTTCAGCTTTTTACCAAAGACAAATGAGAAGATCCACTCCGGTAACTTCTCATGCTAGTGGCTACAGCTTAATGTTTTTGCTCTAAAAAATAGCATGTAATAATATATGATGAGGAAGACGATGTTTCTGCAATCTTCAGTAATGTTTTGAAAGATTACATTTCCTAAATAAACTCTGAATTTGTAAGTAAGCTTGTAATGTTTAGGACAGGACGTCTCAGTTTTCCTTTTAAAGAATTTTACATTATCTGATGTACTACATGTCAGATTAAAAACTGGAATGCATCAAGTAGCTTATCTACTGAACTCGCTGTGGCTTGGGCTCATTCCAGCCACACTACACATGAAAACAACCTGTAGATTAAGTGTCATAAAAGCAGATCTTTGTAATCAGATCACTCCAAATGACAGTTGTCAGTGCATTTATTCAAAGCCAAATGCTAAACCTCGTCACTGCAATAAACACTGGAACTCCATGTGGTAGGTGGCAGAGAACCTCTAACGTGTGCATGTTGACCAGATGGGACTGACCTCAACACCAAGGTGGTCAACTTCTTCCTTTCTGCTCGTGCACACTGATGCCCATGCACTCACATTCACATGAACGCGCAGCAGACATCCTGCCAACCACAAGCCACCACCTCAAAACATCCCTCACATCTGACCTTTTAACTGTGGACTTATAATCTCTGTAATTACAGAGAGTGTTTCAACTTAGCAAGTAAACATAGCAGCAGAAATAGACACTTCAACTACTATATACAAGTGCGCTGGTGCCAGAGGCACATATCTATTCATAGCTGGCTGGAATTAGTGGCTTGTGTCACTGCTCACCATAATCAACTTTCAGCAGAGTACTTACACAATTGCAAACTGCATCCAAATTCTCATGACATTGCTCATGCACATATTAAAGCACAGACAAACAAAAATACACACAGAATCTATGAAAACACATATAGGATCTAGGGCTGCAACGATTCATCGATTAGCTCGAATAATTCGATTATAAAAAATTATCGATGCAACGTTTCTTGTGTCGATGCTTCGTTTAAATTCTGCAGCGTGTCTCGTTTCACACGGATTGCCAGCATTAAAGTTCTCCGTGGTCGTCTTCTTCTTCTTGTGTGTTTAATGGCGGTGGGCAAACCAGCTTAGAGCTGCACCGCCACCTACTGGACTGGAGTGTGAATCAGGCGTTAGGAGAAAAAACTGAGTCTAAAAAGCTCTCCCTCACTGCGACGGATTTCCTTTAGCACTGAGTGGATCATCGCTAACATGTTTTCCACGCCTCCACCGCAATCTACCTTGTTTGTGTGTTGTGCTTGCTGTGCTGACAATTTGTTGTTTCTCTACTTCAGCTTCCAGAGCGGATCGCTATCACCATAGACGTATTGTTAGCAAGCGCGGCTATTCGCGCTAGCGATCGTCCGGTACTGGAAGGACTCCTCACCCGTCAAAATATTTTCATACTTTAATCCTTAGTTAGTGACTAAATATAGACTTCAGTAGAAATGTATTTAGGAAAATGCTTGTGAATACAAAGCATTGCAACATTACGCTCACGCAGCCCCCAGTTATCAATATAAGCACTGATGACGCAACAGCAGCAGTCACCTGTTTTACGTGCAGTCTGTCTGCGCATGTGCAAAGAGACAGAGCCGGTGATGGCGTGCTCTTGGAGAGAAAGTAAATGTTTTTCTAGCATCCAAAATAAGCTCCCCCGTAACCACCATTAAACCTTTACTGGGAAACAGCTGGAGGTCCTTCAGTAAGTGAAGAAAAGAGAACTGTATGGCTGCTCCATCCACCCTGTTTGTTTCACACAGCAAAAAACTGCAGTACAGAAGTTAAAATATGCAGATGAACTGTTAATACGAAAAAAGTATTTCTTATCCGATTACTCGAATAATCGTCAGAATAATCGATAGAATACTCGATTCCTAAAATAATCAATAGCTGCAGCCCTAATAGGATTTGTCCATTAGGGTCAAATTCCTAAATGTTTTCATAGAACAGCTGGACATAAGCAAAATAATCATCATCATAAGCATACAGGAAGAATTAACATCCTTTATGAATAATAAAAATGAAATGATCACTTATCCCAAAACATAAATATCAGTCTAGAGAGAAGTTTTTAATTTAATGTCATTTGGGTTCCAAATATAAAGTTGTTTAATTGAAGAGGAAATATTTAATAATAATTAAATCAAAAATAATTAGTTATTATTTTATCACTAGGTATTATTAATCTCTGACTCTCTTCCACAGCATATCTTTTGTCCTGTCTCTCTCGCTTCAGCCCCAGCCAGTCGCAGCAGATAACTGCCCCTCCCTGAACCTGGTTTTGCCCGAGGTTTCTTCCTGTTAAAAGGGAGTTTTTCCTTCCCACCATCACCAAGTGCTTGCTCATAGGGGGTCATTTTGACTGCTGGGTTTTCTCTTTAATTATTGTAGAGTCTTTACCTACAATACAAAGCACCTTGAGGTGACTGTTGTGATTTGGCACTATATAAATAAAATTGAATTGAACTGAATTTTATGATTTTTTTAAAAATAGGACACTTTAACACTCTAAGTTCACGCTTGTGGTGATTAGACTTGCACTTCATCTCTCACAGACTCAGAGCCGAAACTATATTTAAATTTCACACAATGTTGTAAGCTCTGTGGAGCTTTAAAATTAGACCCCAGTCCCTACTTAGAAAATCATCTGTTCAACAAGTTTGTCAAATGTGAGTATGATATTACTATTAAAAAATTAAGTGAAGCAGTTGTGAGTTTGAAAGACTGGGTAAATGGTTATTTGGAGAGCACAGGATTGAGCTGCTCCATTGAGAATCTACAGGGTGAGGTCCTCTTTGGGTTGTGGCACCTGTGGAGCATAAACACATCAGGGGTGGACAGCTTTCCTTTCAGCAGGGCAGATCTTCTGTTTAACTTTCCTTCCACTAAAAACATCCCCTAACAGACAATCCAGACCTCCTCCATTCCTGGCGCCACAGGAAAAGCTGAAGAGCCCTGGATCCTCTGTCGGTGAGAGGCACAATGCTCTCCTACCTCTGTTTACCTAAACCCACTTCCCCCTTTCCCTCCACCTCAGGTGGCTTTAGAGCCCTGGTCACCAAAGAGCACAAACACAAGGAGAATAAATACACCACCAAGGTTCATGGAAGCTGTGGAGTCCATCAATATTGTTTCCCTAGATCCAGTCTATAAGACAAAGACGTGGAAGGGAATCACCCTGGGACTCTGTTAGCAGTGATAAATAGATTCACAAATTAGGGTAAACACATGGATAATGTGTGTCTGTATATCTATGAATGCCTCTGTGTTTCATGGACCACAAGTGTGCATGCTCACTGCACACTCTCATGAGAGCTTGATAGCAGTTTTATGCAGATGTTGATCTTGTCCTATTTGAGACCCACTTTGAGTGCTCAGTCAAATTATTCAGCACTTACTGCATGGGCCACAGCGCAACCCGCAGGGGAACCCGATAAACAAACAACAGAGAATTATTCAGGGTTTTAAACACTTAAACGCCCACTTCAGCAGAGCCTTTTAAGTGGGTGATTAAATTGAGCACTGAGCTCCCACAGAAACCCCAGGACCACCGCAGGGGCTTCAGTCACCTAGAGCTTCTCCCAGACCCACGCGCGCACAGGCCGATCTATCCCCGAACTATGAAAGACTATTCTTGCACTCACTTTACATAATACTTTAAAAGCTCTTAGCAGAAACAGTTTAGCAGAAAAACACACAATGAAAAATAAGTATAGCACATCAGACCACAGTTTTCTCGTCTTCTTAATCTTTAAAATATTGTTACAAAAAGTCAATGATACGCCATGAAAACTCCAGTTATCTATTATCTAAAGTGTTTTACATGTAATTACTAAAATTAGAAAACAAAATGTTTTTAATGTCCCGTGCATAAACACATCAAAATATTTCTGATTACTACATAAAAGATGATGTCAGTTAAATAAACTCTATTTAGATCACCCGCTAAGGTATCACAGCATCTATACTGTTTACTGCTAGTTTTTCACCATTTCACTTCAATCCAATTTTAAAACACAAGGAAACAAAAGAGGAGGACATCCTCTATCCATTCTTTCAAGTTGTGAAATAAATGCCACCCTCAAGTGTGGAACAAAACTCTCCAGCCAGAGAGACACTTTGATCAACAGCTATCCGTTGCTCCATACTGAGCATATATTTGGGAAAACAAAGCACAATCTCAGCTGCTAATCCCCTGAGATTCACAGCACATTCCCGTGGAAGCCTTTGATCGCTGAAGTGCATCCGGACAGCTGACTCCAGACATGCTGCACGCTTACGTGCACACGCTTAAACCGATATGCACATACATGAGCATTTCACTCCAGCTATTAACATGTCAGAAACGTGCTTTTATTTCCACTGAGAACTACACTGACATTTGTTTTGCAAAGTTCAAACGTGTTAGAGACTTCTATAACTAAAGCGAGCAAATTTAGCCTTGCAGAAAAAGGTAGGAACGGTATATAATGCCGAGAAATGGATGCATTAGATTTAACAAAAAAGATAGATAACCCTGATCAACTGTCTAAATTCCACTAGAGCTCAATCTTACACTAAACTACTGTACAACATTATTTTACATAAATCCTTTACAGAGGACACCATTCACAATGGCTGAGTTATCCACTCTGCTTTGTCATACAGGAGAAACTCTCCCAGCTTTTAGGACCCTTATTGACATATGATGCCTGATGTGACATTAAAGCCATCTCCACTTCCTCAAACCTCCCAGTCCCCCAGCTATGCTGATGTCAACCCAAAGCTTTTCTCAACATCTTCTCATGGGAAAATGAAAAGAAAATCACTGAGCCCCTCTATGGCCAGGTGGTACCCCTCCTCCCAAACGCTAGGGCTTTTCTTCTCTTTAGAGTGTGGCTCCAAACTTTTCTCCCAGCCTCTTCAAAGACCAACAACAGGCCCTTGGTCCCTTGGGAGCACAGAGGGGGTAGAGCCCGGTGGGAGAGGGGCATACGTCACACAGCACGCACAAGAGGGCAGCCGGTGGGAAAAGAAAACGCACGGGGAGAAGACAGAAAGAAGGAGAGAAAGAGGAAGAGGAGTCTGCATTTGAAAGGTGCTTTCAGCTTCTAGACAAGGGCCCTCGCTTTGTGAAAAACGACAAGGAAAGAAAAAGCACAACAGCAGAAGCGAAAAACGAAGGGGGCGCAAAACCTGCCATGTCTTTTATCAGACTTGGAGGCTGAGGGAATGCGTTTAAAAGCTTTAGGCCTATTTCCAAAAAAACCTTTCTACTTTCAAAAAAAGAAAAAGAAAATCAAAGACTTAGCAACCAACTGTGAGACGGGAGGAGTTGGGGCAGAAGTTCCACTGTGATTCACTTCTGAGTTGCATTCTGTCGTCTGATGTACCTTTGCTTTTTGTCTATGTTCCACAGAAACTCGTGGAAGTTCAGCTGAAGAAAAAAACAAATCCAGGTTTTGGAGAGTAGTGGTTTGGCAAGACTGGACGTGGAGGGTTTTTTTTGGGGGGGTTTTCTACACGGAGGGTAAGGCTTCAGGGAGGAGTGGTGATCAGTGTCACTGCAAACACCTCCCAGCATGGCCCACTTCAAATGCAGTCTCATTTCATCAGCCACAACTGACACAAGGCCACAGGGTGAGCGCAACAAACAGATGGAGGATAGGAAGGGAGAAAGGGGGAGATGGCAGAAGCAAAACGAGGGGGAGGGGTATTTTAGAATAGAAAGGGATAACTTGTGAAGAAGGCCATTAAAATAGAGAACTTCTAAAGTCGGTATTGACATGTGGCAATCGTGCCAAAAGAGGTAACCTCATAAAGTAGTCACCAGAAACTCGAACTTCCAAGTCCTAAGTTGTGAAAATCTTTAGCCCCTATCAATGTCTCTGTCAGTAAATGAATTTTACAGGCTGCACATAACATATCAGATTTATCAGTGGGTACAGAAACCATGCTGTGCACTCGGGAGAAAGTGTGCCAAGGCTCACATGACCTGGATCTCATGTGTTGAGGACTCACAGGTCCACCTGCCCACACCACTCACTCACTGTCTGCCAAGCTCCAGCAGCCTTACATCTGACAACACAAATCATGAATGGGTGCAGAGCCTGCATGGAATCATCATTAAGTCTTCAAGTGCCTTCAAGTGCATCTTTACGCTTCAGTGTGTGTGAGTGCTCAAACAAAATTTCAATTTAAAACCCTTAAATGAAGAAAATCTGCTAATGTGAGGCACTCTAACCAACAACGACCACTTTAAAATCTGCAGTTTTCTTACAGGGAATATGGTTTTGAAAAGCTCAGTTCAAAAGAATTCCAAGTGTGGACTCCCCACTGTTGAACCTCGACCCACATTATCCTGGACCCTGTTTCAGCTGGGATGGGGGCTTAAAGAATAATGGCTATAAATAACTATCTCACCAGGTATTCTATGCAATATAGGCAACTTTTAAAGCAAAGAGAGTTGACTTGCATTCTCACATAAAAGTTTAGCTCCTGTTTTGTTCCGTACAGGCACTGCAGGGCCAGACTTTTAAACTCCTTCTCACACAGCAAGACTTTCAGTTGAAAACATGATATTGTAAACATTTTCTTTACCGGAGGTAAACCTATTCCATTTGAACAATGATTCATGATTCAAGATTTGAGATCATTGTGATAATGCATTATTTATGGAGTGAATGGAATAGGGTTGAAATGACCTCCATTCATGGAATTATTCAGTAAATGCTCTGGAAAGGGAGTGACTTTGTACCGTTTGTGTAACTCTTCTTAACGACTAAAAAACAAAAGCAATAAAGAGTGCTTACGCCACACAACCGAAATGTAGAAAGTACCACTATACAGCTATACAAGACTGCAGGGAAACTGCTGAAAGCTACTTCACATCCCAACACAGCTTGTAAACTATGCTCCTTCTGATTAATGATTGGGTTAATGAAAATGTTTATTTAAAAGCTACTATCAGCAGCTCACTTATTCACAAGGGCTCACCACAGCGGGTAGCGCCGCGTATTTGATTTGGCAGATTTTTACGCCGGATGCCCTTCCTGACGCAACTCTCCAGGGATCTGTGTATCCTCCCAGGATCAAACCGGGCATTTTTTTGCTTATTAGGCAAATGTGTAAACTAGTACACTACAAAGCGCAGTAAAAATTAGCGAAGGGCTGCAAAATCTTGTCTTTATAAAAATGTAAAATATGTTTCATGCCCAGGCACAGCATGGAAAAATAATAAATGCTTTAAACTTTAATAATCATTACAGATTTAGAATCCACTTTATAATCACAAAACAAAAGAGAAAAAGAGCCAAATAAATATTGATGTGGAAACAACTTTTCTTCTTTTCTTCTTTTCCCTTCCGAGTTATAAAATAAGCCATTAGACACCGAGACTTGAATTATTTATACAAGCTGAACTCTAAATTGTTCAAAAACATCCAACCCTTTTGGCGGGGGCCTCAGCCATCCTGAGCCAAAACTTCACACATGACTGTTGCTGGGAAGAAGAAAAAAAGGCATGTGAAGATGTCGAGGAACAAAGTAATGAATGTTTGTTTTTGCAGTAATAAATTATGGCAATTGCATGATAATAATGTGGTTTTAAATGCTTGAATTGCCCAAAGCGTATGAACCCCGCTGAACATATAAACAACAAAATAAATGGAATAGATTTCTCCAGCAGCAGCAGCAGCAGCAGCTACATACTCTGGAACAGAAACATGGGATCTGGGGGGGGGGTTTCCTCCTTAAAATCGCTCTTCAAAATGCATCCCAGTACCTGCTGTGAGTGTGATCCTGTTACCATATGAAGAAGTTTACTGCAGCTCTGGACACATGTCAGGATGAGCAATTTTTCACATAGACGCCAACCTCACAACACTCTGCACAGCTCTGGAACCCAAATCTATCAAACACTTCTTGCAGCAGAAGATAAGGCAATGGTGGACTTTATACCTGGCTTCAGTGGGACTCGGCACATAATTTTGTTGCCTTAGGCTACTTCAAGTTGCATGTTTGCCTGCTGCTCACCAGCATGCCAATAACTTCTCATGCTAATGGCTCATTTAAGAATCCTAATCGGCGTGTGTATTTCTGTCGTGCCTGTGTTATTAACAGTTTCAAAGCATGGCATAACACGGCCTTTACATGCGACTTGCTGCATGAAAGTGACACCAAGGAGCTGGATGTCACTGATAATGGGATTCTCGTCTGTTTAAGAACAGCACGCAACTAAAGGATCTGTTGAGTATTTAAAAAAAGAAAATCATGCCATGCAATATTACAAGAAAACATTTCAGTAAGCCTGATAGATCCTGGATTGTGGGCCGACTTTAATAAATAGACGCATTTCTTCTCAAAGTGTCTGGATTGTGGGTGGAGGGACTTGTTTTCCTTTACTTATTTTTTAAATTCTTGATGGGCTCCAATTCCTCAAACATGCTGCCTTTGAGGAAGGCATGGCTAACCAAAGAGGCTTAACGCTCCTCTGAAGCAATTCCAAAGGATTTCAACGCTTGACAATAACGGCACTGTGTTTACGGCAATGCCAAAATACAAAACAAGCATGACCTCCAACATTTCTCTCTCCAGCCTTAACAATCCACACTTGTCACCGGACTGTCACACTGAACTCCTTTCAAGGCTTGATCTATTGTTACCTGAAAAATAATCCCTCAGCTCAAGCGCACACGGCTGCGAAATGTGTTCCCTTCAAGAGTGAATGAGCTCAACAGCCTTCATGTCTATTGTTTTAATTTGTCACACTGAAAGCAAAAAAACAGCATTGGACACAGAACTAAGCGACTTTAATTACTTTTTTCCCCCTGTTATGCGCACGATTTAACTCACTATGAGCAGCCGCTGTTAAAAGTTTATCCGCCAAAGAGTCAAGAAAGACTGTCAACAATTGAGGTTAAATGTAGCCTTGCGCGCTAAAGTGGAAGTGACACGGTGACGCGCAATTTAAAAAAAGGAGAAAAAAAAAAAAGGTTAACGTGTGAACACATGCACGAGGGGGGACACACACACACACAATACTCGACTTACAAGATACAAATAAAATCATTTCAGTATGAACACCTGGCACTCACCCGTGCAGCTAACCCGCAGGTATTCTTGTGGTGACAGTCCTGTTGCTCGAGGCGAGAGCTCGTGCAGTAGTATTTCTGCTTCACGAGCCAGTCATCGATCCCCTTCCGCGCCAAACAGGCATTCACTACAAAACTGTCGCCTGAAACACACAAGCGCATTATCAGCAGTGACTACAAACTTTGGATTCTTCCTCTTCTCTTTTGTGTTCAGACCCTAAGCGGGTTTATCTCCAAACACTCCCGAGTCTGGAAACTGCTCCGCTCTTCACAAACTGACCGAAATGCTCAGAAAATGTTGAAGTGCATGGTGTGGGAGAGAGGGGGAAATAAGTGCGCTTACCTTCTGGACTCTCCCTCGGTTTACAAATAGCGGCTTTTGGGGAGAGAGCGAGAGAGAAAGAAAGACAAGGACACAATGAAATGCGTTACTCGAAAGTATCGCGGCGCCAGCGGAACAACTACAGCTGTGATTTTCTCTCAGGAATAAGAAATCTTACCATGTTTCGAGTGCAGTTTACCCATTTCTATGCATCGAGTTGAAGTTGGAAAACCATCAGATGAATATAATCCAAAGGAGGAAAAACAAAATTAGAGACGCGCTACGATATCCTGACAGAGGAGCGTCCGTGGAGACCGAGAGAGCAGACTGCGCTCAGAACAGGACCGTACGACCGGGGAGCCAAAGGAGCCTTTGATCCAGAGCGCCGCCACCGACAAGACGCACAAAAGACAATAGGCTGTGCGACTTCCTTCCACCGCTTTCACAATAAGTCACGTGGCACTCAAACCTCAAATAATAAAGAACAGAAAAGAGAAAAGTATGTCTCGGGGCTTGGAAAATAGCAAATATTTTAGTATAGTTTTAGCGTAAAGCCAGAAAAATGTCACCAAACCAAATCTAGACTGGTTACAGTTACGCCACAATTTTTTTTAAAGTCCCACAAAAGAACCTCAGAGACCTACGTTCGTGTGTTTGTAATGCTTTTATTATGAAAAATTAAATGTCAGCTTTTCCGGAGCCTTGTGCCTTTTTCTGTCTGGCTTTACGCAGCTGGTTCAGCGCGGACGAGGTGACGCCAATACATCAGTTTCTCTCTTTCATTTCTGTCACTGGCGTCTGGTGGCATCCATTGGCAAAAGGATCTCAAGTCAGCGACCTCACTAGGTTATTTCAAATCCACGTCTGGTGTTTGTTTCTTTCTTTGCTTATATTTTTTTAGAGGGAATACAAATGAGCAAAACACAAAAGAAATTTACTAGAAAGTTGTAAAAACTTCCCTTGGGTTTGGGGTTTGGGTTGCTGACTCTGGCAGATTAAATTCCCTGCCTCTCACATCGCCAAGGATGCAAAATCTTTTCCATAATTTCGCGTGCATTACCTTTGACGGCGCGTGCCAGCATAAACTTAAAATTTCTCTTTGGATTTCTCTTTGAATGTCTAACTACTTTTTCACTTTTTTATCAACATTATCCTCTCAGATGGGCTTCC
>VUQK01009015.1:11399-24164 GCA_015106715.1 Bujurquina vittata | reverse complement strand
AAACTGAGAACGTGTCAAGTGTGTAATATTAACAATTATTCAGATAACTATAGCATGAAGAACTCCGGAGGTAGACAAAGCGCATCTTCCTCTTTTGCCTCTTTGTCAGTTGCAGTTTCAACCATTCCGGCCTTTCTGAATCCCGACAGGATGGTTTCGGTTGTCACTGAAGCCCATGCTTTGTCGATCCGTCCAATGACTTCCAGGAAAGTTGCATGGCGCATTCTCCCGGTTGCCGTGAAGCTGTGCTCTCCATCCATCATCCACAGGTTACGCAGGACTGCCTTAAAGCTCTGGTTCACGGAGATGTGAAGTGGCTGGAGTGTTTTGGTTAAGCCTCCAGGGATGATGGCAGACAATTTATAATTTATATAATAATGTGTTAATAATTTCACATATAAGTCGCTCCGGAGTATAAGTCGCACCCTCGGCCAAACGATGAACAAAGGTGCGACTTATAGTCCGGAAAATACGGGACACATTGTACACTCATAGAGAAGTGTAGCCACAATTATAAAACTGCTGTCTTAGATTGCAGAGGCCAAGCAGGAGACAAATAGGAGAGACTTGGTCTGGGTGCAGAAGTGGATCAGTGAACTCACCACACACTGAGACAGTGTACTGTGCAATATCTTCAACACATTTCCATTTGTTTTGCAATTTTCCAGTATGGTCATGCTTTAAAACTGGCTGCACAAGCTGATGAATGACTTCTTTTTAGTTTCAAAAGGACACGAGGGGTACTTCTTAGAGTCTGACCTGCATAGGCCCATCTGCTCAGTGTCCTCGTTACTGTAAATGCTGCAGAAGCACCCAATAATTACACTGAGCTCGCACTGCAATAACGTTTCAGCGATATGGGTGGTTTTTTTTTATGATTTTCATTACCAAACTGTATGAATTAGTTTAACTTGTATTTGAAGCTGAGGGGGCACAGTGACTTTATTGGGTGGGCCAGGACCCCTGAGGCCCATGCACAACACCGACTTTGTGGACACAAAGACAGGTTACAATGAAAGGTCCAGAAATATGCCCTTCTCTGCATTTTTCACACTTCAGTATAGTGGGCGGGATGGAGCCTTCTTTTTGGCCATGTGTCACTTCTGACTTAAACAATGTGTCATTTTAATCACGTTGACGTACTTTTAGGCCTTAAGGGCCTAATTTCCATTAAAATAGTTTTTTTTTTGTCTGAATCTATATCTATTTGCTCTCTTTGTTCATTAAAATGTTCATATGAACTGGCTAAACCTGCTTTCTTAAAAGAGGGTTCAGGAGGGGCTAACCAACAATGATAAGCAAACAGACCTCATTTAATTATTTCATTTATTTATTTGTGCAGAATTGTTACTTTAGTGGGCTTGTGACTCCCTTTACCCCTTCACAGCCAGCTGCTAGACTCCCATCTGTGTCTGCTCACACCTCAGACAGTGCGACATGCTGACTGATTATTGATGACTAATGGTGGCTATTTTGGAGTCTTGAGTAGAATGGAGGTCAGAATTGTCTCTTTTGTGCGCTGTTAAGAGTCAGTATGTAGTGTAATCCATCACTTTACTATGATCCAGCTTCACATGCTTGAATCTGTTTTGTTTGGGGTTTTTTTTTGCCTGGTTCCAGCCACAAGTTAAGGAGTGAGAATAAATCTCATTGTGTTCTTAAACATTCTTTCACTGGGCTGAAAGGAGACACGGAAAATTCTCTGTGTGCTTTTCCTATACAATGAGTTAAAGGGAAACGAGGAACACTCTTTTTGTATGTTTTCCACATTAAATTTCCCATCCATCACTAAACAGCAGAGAAATACTGCAGCTGAACATCTGTTTCAGGTTGGACACCACGTTGTGTGAGGTACTGGAGGTATCAGAGACACAAAGAGATGAAACAGGTGATTTTGGTCTTTCTATAGCCTGAAGAAAAGCTTTCTGACTGTCAAGAAAGTTTATATGACCTGCAGAGATAAATTGAAAGGAAGCCTGGCTACAATCATGTTTTATTGAACTTGATATTAGTCATTTTTAACAGCAATGCTACTTTATCCCCATCGCATAGATTTAAAACACATAACATTTCCTAAAGAAGATCAGGTGAAACATTTTCAAGAACACCTCCTCGGTAAAGCTGTGATGATGAAGTGCTTTCAGCAAGGAATACCCTTTGGAACATAATGCTGACTGGACACATTTTAAGCGATTGTATCTGGAAATGTTCAAGCTAAACAACTGCAAAGCTCACTGAAGACAGAAGGTCCCAAGGCAAAACTAAAGGGGAACTATTATGCTGCTTTCCAACGTTTTTATACTAAAACTCCATCAAAGTAGCTTTAAATAATTCACATTTCAAAATTTTCACAGCGCCTTGGTTTATTCTTCCTGGAACACGCTGTGTAATCCACCTTCTTCCAGAAATCTACCACAGGGCAGTATTCTGTCCTTGTGAGTTTCGCCATGGAGCAAACAACCACAGAAAGATGATGATGAGGTGAAATCAGCTCAGTGAAAAGAAAGAAGAAAAGAATGTAAATTAAGCATTCGTGTATGTTGACCGCATCGCTAGAAATTCTTTTCCAATATTGTACATAACACAAAATAGGAGAACGAGCAACAGGCCTCCTTTAAGGTTCTAGAAAGGTCTTTGTCTTAGTTTAAATCAGGTGAGGTCACACGGGAACAGCTTACCTTTTGACATTTAAGCAAAATCAAAACACTTTAGCAGCCATAATTCAGATTTGCAAACCTGACCACGTGTAGGACCACTAATCTAATTTCTTGCTGTTAGATTGATTCATGTGTTCGCCAAAAGATGCCAATAGACGGAGAAAAACTGGTGTTGCATGCCTCTGCCAGAGTGCTGCCTTGGATAAAAGATAATGAGCACCTGTCTTGGCCAACTCACAGTGGGTTTTTCTTTTAGTATTGATTTTAACATCCCAGAACTTGTTTTATACAGACCTGACAGGGCTCTTTATCAAACAGCATATCACATTGCCTGAGGAAGTGCAGTTTTGTTCGCAGTTTAAAATCGGCAAACAAGAGCTGTCTTTGTTTTCCTTCAGTAATAAAAAAAAATGTTGACAATGAGTTTCCTGACACGGCTCATTTACACATACAGTGGCACCCCTGAAAATTTTCCAGAAAATGAAGTATTTCTCCCAGAGACGTATTGCAATTACTTGTTTTATTATACACGTTTATTTCCTCTGTGTGTATTAGAACAACACAAAAAAAACAGAGAGAAAAAAAGCCAAAATTGATTTATTTCATGCAACACTACAAAAATTGTCCAGACAAAATTATTGGCCCCTTTTCAAAATTGTGGATAAATAACTTTGGTTCAAGCATGTGGTTAATGTCATCTGTGGCAAGTAACAGGTGTGGGCAATATAACATTCACACCTGAAATCAGAAAAAAGGAGAGGAGAACTATCTGAGGACTTGAAAATCAAAAGTGTGGAGAAATAAAAACAACCTCAAAGTTACAAGTTCATCTCCAGAGGACTTGATGTTCCTTTGTCCACTGTTGCGCAACGTAATCAAGAAGTTTACAACCGAGCGCACTGTAGATAATCTCCCTGGACATGGACGGAAGAGAAAAATTGATGTAAGGTTGCAACGCAGGATAGTTCGGATGGTGCATAAGCAGGCTTAGGGTGCATCAGTGTCAGCGCGACCTGTCCGTCAACATTTGAATAAAATGAAACACTATGGCAGGAGACCCAGGAGGACCCCCACTGCTGACACAGAGACATACCAAAGCTAGACTGGAGTTTTCCAAAATGTATGTGAGTAAGCCAAAATATTTCTGGGGAAACATCTTGTGGACAGACCAGACCAAGATAGAGATTTACGAACATGATTGTACTGCTTACCAAAAATGGAATGAGGCCTACAAAGAAAAGAGCACAGTGCCTACAGTTAAATATGGTGGAGGATTAAAGATGTTTTAGGGTTGCTTTGCTGCCTCTGGCACTGGGTGGCTTGACTGGGCCCTACAAGGCATTGTGAAATCTGAAGATTACCAAAAGATTTGGAGTTGCAAGCTAGGACCCACAAAGCTGGGTTTGCGTCCTAGGTCATGGGTCTACCAGCAGGACAATGACCCCAAACATACTTCAAAAAGCACTCAGGAATAAACACTGCTGACCAGCAGCTGGGTGCTCCTCTCACATTTGTCCCCTCAATTTTAATAGAATTCTAAATTTCACACAGTCATACACGTCCTTTTCACCTCATTCACTCACATACACCAACACATGCACCCAACATGTCACCTCCCTGTTTCCTTAGGGTTGCAGCTTGCTCTGGAGGAGATTAGTTTGCCTGCACTTGGCCTGATGTGAAAGGGTGTGTGTCTTTGTCTTTGCTGGTGTATGGGTGTGTGTGAGTGAGTGAATGGCCTATATGTGTGTGTGTCTGTGTGTGTATGTAGTGTGTGTGTGTATAAAAGCTGCCACACAAGACAGGCTTTAAAAAAAGCTATTGGTGTGGCAAGGAAGCAACGCCCAAGACACACCTTGTGTGTATCTGTGTGACACCAGCAGCTTCTGACGAAATACTAGTATTTGATACTTCAGTTGAGTACACCTTGATATTACAGGGAATAAATATAGTGCTGCCTGCATTATTTCTTAAACGCTCACAGGGGAAATCACAAATCAGCCTGCATTTAGATTTTTTTTTCAAATTTTATGGCACATGGTAGTTTTTATTTAAAAATTTAAATTTAATTATTTTTTTTAATAAAGTACAATAAAAGCATGGCAATCACTAACACAAGCTACATATTTAAAAGTAATCAAGACTTTGCTGTTATGTTATATGAATGAGGAAATATATCAATGTGGTCACGCTCACATCCGCAAAAGTTACATTTTCAAAACACCTCTGCAACTGAGCTCAGGGAGGGAAGTGATGATCAAGGGAAGAGGACAAACCCACCTGTTCCTCTGGAATCACAGGACTGCTGTTTGTCTCATCAGTCAAGACATCAAGCCTCCTCAGTGCACCAGTCTGAGGGCATAGCTCGCTCTGCACAAACAGCCAAAATAAAACATCCAGCATTGTCAAGACACTGTTAGTTTCAGATTACCAAAAGAGTTCAGACTCATTCCGCAAGCGAGGAGTATAAATCCAGCTGGAAACACTTCAACTGAACTAAGACTCTGTCATAAAATTGATATTGTGTTTATTTTATTCCACGTGACAGCACAGAGCCATTGATGTGATGACGTGATTCAGTTCTTATTGTTTAAGGTAATCCTAAACTGAGGGAAAATATATCTGTGGTGTCTGTGATGATGACCCAATTGTTTCAAAGAATATAAGTAAATGATTAAGAAATTATTATTGAAAAATCACCAATTATAAGGACACTTCCAGCCACTATTTTACTGTATCCCCATCCAATGCAATGTATTCATTTGAATCAGTGAATTAAATAAATGAATGGGTAACAGTTAAACAAAATGATGGCACAACATTTTAAACTGTTAGATGTTCAGTTTTGGGCATGTGATGCTGTGTAATTACTGGCTTTTGAACTGTGACCAGTACTTACCTCATCCCTCTGTTCTATTTTAACAATTTAAAAATGCAGCAAAGGAATAAAAAAGCTTAAACCGTATTTTAATACATACAGGTCATTGCTGGGTCAATGCACTGGCATCTGAAACGGCCATTTTGATGTCAATATGTTTTTACACCATTTCAATGGAAAGTATAAAGAGTATAATCAGTATAAAGAACTGAATTAAAGCATGTTGACCCATAATTGGCTGATTACATGAAACCTAAAAAGTTCATGCAAGTGTAACAATGTCCAGATAAGCTGCGATTGCAGCATGATGTTAGAAGGTTGTGCAGACTAATGTGTTCACTGCAGTGGAAATACAGCTCCTCTTTATCAGTGGCACTCTGCCATCTTGTAGCATGTGACCCAATAAAGCTAATTGCATCTATGATGGATGGGTGGATGGAGGCAGGCTAATCTAAAGAAACCAGTATGGCTTGTAGTCAAAGAGTTGGACATGATGCACTTTCTGGCTTACCAGAAGATGCAGTTTGCCCAGTCTGAAAGTAAACTGTGGGACATTACACAATCTCAGTCTCACATGCCAGTATTTAAACCACTTAGAATGATTAATGGTTGGTTGTACTTGACTCATGAGCTCTTGTGAACTTGTGTGTCTCTAATGATGAAGTGCGCAGGAACAAAACAAGAGAAGAGTTTGTCACGTAAGGTTGTTTTAGTATCTTTAGCAAAGCAAACACTTTTCATGTAGTTCCTTTAGATTTTTCATTTTTGTCCTTGGGTATTGTCATTGCTTGGCTGATTGATTAGCAGCCTTCAAATGTAGATGCTATGTTGTCGGTGTGATCAGTGAATGAGTTGCAGCTTTGAATGAGTGTTAGTAGTGTGGCTGACACTCATGTACACTTTTTAAGATTAAATTGCATGTGGGGGAAGGCTGTTTAAAAAGTGCCTTTTTATCTGAGCTTTTATGTCTCCACAACACAAAGCGATGCCCTTGCCCTGTAATTTAAAGCACTCTTTCCAATCCTGCAGGTAAAACTCAAAACAAGGCCGGTTTTCATTTTGAAGACACAAGGTTTACACCCCAGCAAAACTGTCATTAGAGTTATGAAATCTTTTATGTAAGTAAGGTATTGGGAGGTCATGTGCTGCATGTAACACTCATAAATTAGCCTTGATTCTATGTGATGCATCCTAATAAATGCTGTCCACTCTTCGAATGGCTCTTGTGCAACAAGCACAGCTGTTTGTATGAGAGGGATCAAAAGCAGAGTGGTGAGAAGTGACAGGCAGAAAAAGGTGACAAGGGTGACGAGAGTGTGTAACCGCAGAAGGAAACCCAGTCTGTTTATACAAGTGATATTTTAATTTGAACTGCAGGCTTCAGCCTAATTTTTTTCTCTGGATCCTTTCAGCGTGGATAGATTTTTTTTCTTTTTTTTACCTTCTGCAACTGGGCCCGGGACCTTAACACAACATTGACTTTGGCACGCGGGCAACAGCTTGGGAAGTGACGGGACTCTTAAAGAAGTTTCCCCCCCCTTCCCCATCTTGCTGCCTGCACTCTGATCAATGTCAGATCATACTCAACATTCAAAACAAGCAGACACACCGGCTTGCGTCCCATGACATTTCTCCATGCCACGTTGATGAGGTCACAGACTCCTGTAGAGGTCGGAGCTAGTGAGAGTCAGTGCCAATGGAAATTGAATGCATATCGGAAAGAAATACCTTTAACACCATTAATCAAGTAACTCTGCATAATGTGCACTGGTTCCGTGCAGTTGAATTCAATTTTATTTATACAGCAAGGTGTTTTACACTGCAAATGAAGAGCCTGCTATATTAGATATAGGACCGCATTAGTCCAGCAGTCCTCTATGAGCACCTTTATGGGGAAACTGGGAAGTAGTTAAAAAGCTAGACAGTGGACGTTTAACCTCAAATTATTTCCTTGGGCAGTTTAAGGGTAATTTCTTTAAGCAAAATCTGTCATACAATGTCATGCATGCAACACAATGTTTTGTTTTTAAAATTTAACAAATGCAAAAGAACAGCAAAGAAAAAGCTGAAAGAAGCTGGAAATTTCTCTAAACAGGACACAGAAGAACCAAGAAATGTTCTTACTTGAAGGCAAATACTGACAAAGAAATTGATTTCTGTTGTCTCAGAATATCTGCCAATCTGTTCCATCACATTTGTGTATACATCAGTCACAGTAGTGCTGACACCAGTGCAGTGGAGCTTTGGATCAACTTGCCATCTTGTAATTTTGATTTGATTAGGTGATATCTTGTTGATATTTTGTCCTGAGAGCGCCACAATAGGAAATCTGATGTGTCCAAAATAGATGAGGGAATGAATGTGCTTATATTTATGATTACATGCCAACATTGTGCTAAGATTGGCAAGAAAGAAGGCACTTCACATTTGATATTATACTTATGGTTAGCTGGCATCTTACCTTAAAAAGATTGATTGATTTTCTGTCATTCTGGACTCTTTTTTATGAATTTTAAATGTACAGTGTATAAAATTCCACCTCTGGCTGTCAGTAAATCACAGTAGACTGAATTCAATTTTCTCACCCCTCCCAATTCAAGTGCATAATCCTAGCTACGGTGGCTGCTGTAAGCCAACCATGTTTTAGCAAAGAGAGATCAAAAACATTAAATTTTGACTGTATAGCATAACAGCCACAGCCAGCTGGCATGTATCTACTACTGTGAAAGTATTTGTAGATACTGTATTTTAATATATTTAAATAATATCAATATTAGCCATAAATTAGGAATAGAAAAACAAATTTGTGTCATTTAAATATTTTGTATTTTACGTTTTGATGTATGATATCATGTGTTGATGAGCCAGTGAACCTCATTTCTCTCCAAGTGACAGTGATAGCTGAGGTGTGTTGTTGAAGATATCCTGTTTTTGCTGTTGTTAACGTTTGTTAGCTGATGTTAAGACCCAACGTATCTGTTATGGAAATGGATTTATCAAATGTGAGACAAGATTCCTTTACATGGTTTATTCTCATATGAGGAGAAGTCACCCCATACCCACAGAGGGGTATTGAGTGAGTTCTGAAAATCCACACAGAAACACAATGTGCTTATACACTTCAGCCTCCTTGTCCTCCCACTTCTAAGCCCAACCAATGAAGAAGAGGAGATCCTTCCCTGTTGCATAGATGGGACCCTAAGATAAGAAAGGTCACACCATACGCTAAAAGGCCTCTAAGAAAAGGAAGTGTGTGTATAGGTTGCAGATAAGGAATGATCATCTAGACCATTTTACAACCTACAGGTCACTTTATGGTCACACACTCCATAGCTGAACAACACACAAGAGGTTACAGTAAAATTTTCCATTGCAGTATCCCTTTCATATAGTTAGAAAATGTCGGTCGCATGGCCGCCAATACCTGAGGTATCCACTCTCATTCACTTGTTCACCACTGCACAATTGTGTGGTCTGCAGCGATATGGGCTCCGGTCTGACGGATCAATTCAAAGACCTAAGTTGAAAGTTGGCAACACTGCGGCTGGTGTTGCCAAAAACTGATTGCAGGTTCTACCATGTAACAGGAATGTTCTTTATGACTCACAATAAATTGATATCATTCATAAAAGATCATTTTTGAGATATGCTTGACAAACTATAGGTCAGCAAGTCATTTACAATATAAATACCAGCAATAAATCTTTTTGGCAAATACTGGAAATGAGTTTTTGGCACAAGACCGGCTATTCAGATAACCAATTGTTCCACTGCCACTGTGTGCAGTTTGGCGTCATGATCATTTTATCATGACCTAAAGAAAAGATCAGTTTAAGCTTCTACTATATAGACTATTATCACTTTTTCATCTTTTTTTTCACTTTCTTTCAGTCTTTTCTGTAAGCAAACTGAAGCTATTATTTTTGTCAATGCCACCAAACTGTTGACAAAAACCAACTATTATATTTATGGACTTGACCGCTGTGATATCATCCAGTGGTTAGTGACTCCCAGTTGTGAGACCTCAGCTTGAGCGTGGTGTTTGCAAACCAGACACGACATTAAACCGAGGATACTGCAAGCTCTTGTGCTCGAAACTTGCCACTCCAACAATAATTAAAATCAAACCCCGCTTTATAGTTGTTCTGCAACTAACAAGCACCATAATTTAGAAAGTGAGCATTCATTATGACTTGAAACCATACACAGTATAAAACATGGACGTGTCTAAATTAAGTCAATGCGGACGTGGCTTAAATCAAAATGTGGGCTTAGTCACACGTTTTGGGTCATACAGAATAAAAAACCAAGTCTGTTTTGTGAATCTTGGTCATACCATTTAAATGGAGGATTATCTGTGGTATGAAACCGCATGCTCGTTAACTAACGAGCTGTCAGTCATGAGTCATTAACTTGCTGTTTAACAGTCTCGCCCACATCCTTTCGTCACATCCGGGTTTTTTGTTTTGTTTTGCAGCCAAGATGGCGACGGTGAAAATGCGTATCTTGAGCCTTTGGAAGAGGACTTCACAAACCAGTGGCTGACTTAATGGTAGCTACGTGCATTATTTTATGCTCTCTACACCTGAAACATTTAAAATTACTTGAAAGTAATTTTTTATGTTCACATGCCAAGAGCCTTTTTCCCATAAGGTTCTCTTCAACCTGAAGTTGCCCCCTTTTGGCCATCAGAAAGAAAGCAGGGTTAATGCACTGCTGTGCTGGCTTCACCTACGTTATAAGAACTGGAAGCTACACCCATCTTACACATTTTCTGAGCTGTTAGTTTCCCCGCTAACACACTAAAACAAAGTTTCAATTTTTGATAGGTCAGTAATTGAGTTACAGGTATGTGTTGTGTTTGTTGTTTACCTGTGGTCAGTATGACACTGCTATCCAGTCCAAACTACAGAGGACAAGCTGATGACTAGCTGTCTGTAGTGGCTCCTCCCCCACTGAGAGCTGAGATTAAAGCTAAACGGCACCCTGAACACAGACTAATCATCCTCCCCATGTTTACAGCACCCAAGGGTGAGCTTTAATGAGGCTAATGGTGATATGACTAAACATTCTGCAGCCTTCATCAGTTAGGATAGGAGGAGGCTCGGGACTTTTGATGCCTGTCTGAGCAGCGGCAGAAAAAGCAAAATCCATCCGCCTGTCCTTTCAGGTGACTTTGCCATCTCCTTGTCAAAGTGAAAATATGAAATGTCACAAAGTGTGGCGTGCATGCTTGAAAATGTCACAGATATGGGAGCTTGTCGTACATGGATCTGAAAAAGGCTGCAGTGAGATTAGAGGAGAATCAGGAACAACTTTGTTAAAGATAACCAACGCAGCCTCTATGAGTTTTTGGGTGGCGCTGACATTTCTGGCAATCAAAAGGCCTTCCTGGCTTGAAATCCAGTTTGGAATACAAGCTCATCAACGTGATGTGGCACATTTTGTTCTCAAGCCAAAAATGCAAATGCAAAGGCAGATTCTTCCTTCTTTTGCACAGTAAAGTATTCATTCAGCTTTTGTCTCTGCGCCGATTAGCCTTCAAGATCCCCTTTGTGGTGACATTTTACTACCATAAACTGCACTCTTCATTGTATTTGTCTGCAAGTTTGCAAGATCTTTATGCTTAAATGCCAACATTTTACATTAGATAGGATTAAGTAAACATGAAAACACATCACACAGGATACACTGTAGCACTAGAGGCCTTCGATCTAAAGTTTATTTATAAAAAAATAATGGATTTTTAGTAGCAGCATGCACTTAAAGTAAATTTTAAGACAAAAATAAAATTTAGCTAAAGGCAAGTGACCTGCAGTGAGATTATGAATGAGATAAAGTAAAGCTAGCCACACAAAGATAAATTACTTATTATGAGGCCATTACTAGTTTACAGTAAGCAAATTGTTTTAAGGTAACAAATGAAGTCAGCAAGTCTGAAAGTTGAGCAAACCCTAAAATCATTTTGATAATCTGAATGTTGATGGGTGATTTCCTGTGAACGCAGCACAATTTCATTGGGTTTTTCTTCTCTTTTGTCTTAATATTGCTGCTATTCAAAGATGCTGCCTTCCAGCAGAAGAATGATGCTGTTTGCTGTCACCCAACACCAAAATCTTAAACATCCTGCGCTTCCTTTGGAGCCACGTTAACTGTCCTTGCTGTCTCCAGCTGTTCCACAGTCAGTGTCCCAGATTCAAGGCTAATTCATGCACTGTTTGGGAGGGGGGTGGAGCACTGAGGTGTGACAGTTCCTTCCAAGGTGAGACCACCTGAGCGAGTCGGACGAAGAGCAAACCATTGGGAGGGTGGACTCATCAAAACAAGTGATGAATATGGATGCTGTGTGGCTGCAGAAGCTACAAAAAAGCACCCTCATAGTGACACTGAAGAGTATATACTGTATAATGGACATGATGCAGTTTACATTAAAGTCTGATGGACACCTGTTAAGTTTTCTCTAACCAAATAATTAATCCTTACATGGTGTTTGGGTCACATTTTGACATTTGACAGCAGCAAAAATATAATTATCATTCCTTGTGCTTGAAAATCGATGAGTTTTCCTAAATGAAAATAATACTGTCATGAGAGCTGTCTTATCTCCACACTTGCCCAGCTTCCTACAGACAGGAGCATCCGCTGGACCATGTGGGAACCTTAAAACAGAGAAATAATAACACAGCAGAGGAGTTATAATATTGCCGTGTTTTATGGGAAGTCGGGCGCACATGCAGAGCACAGTGGTTGAGTTTTTTTTAAAAATACGGTTTTATTAGCAGTCTCTTTGAAAGGCAATGTGTTGAAGACAGGAGAATTAATCTGTCTCCCGTGGCTCTCCCTCTCTTCCACCTCTTTCTGAGACGCTCTCCCACAGCTCCTCCACCAGCGCAGATCTCTGGACACGGAAAGATGAAGGTGAGTGCTCACTGAGAAAAACGTTACCTGATATCTTTAGACAAGCTTGCTTTACCATATTTGATGCAAAAGATCTGATGGTGACCGAGAAGCTGTTCCAGCCTTTTGTAGCCAACTGCGAATTAGGTCAACAGCCTGCAGGGAATGATTAGACATGCAGCTCAGGTGTGTGTGACTGATGGGGCGGAGACCACAGGACTGCTCCACCCTCTGGAACAAGAGAACACACACACACATCTGCATGCATACACTCATGTCAGCAGTCCACCAAGTACTCCAGCCCCCGGCCCCAGCATCTCACATCCAGCAGCC
>VUQK01009013.1:0-10088 GCA_015106715.1 Bujurquina vittata | reverse complement strand
TTTTAGGACAGCCTGATAATAATGAATTACAATAGTCCAGCCGAGAAGGAATAAATGCATGGATTAGCTTCTCAGCATCAGTCTGAGAAAGGATGTTTCTAATTTTGGCAATATTGCGCAAATGGAAAAAAGCAGTCCTACATATTTGTTTAATGTGTGCATTAAAGGACATATCCTGGTCAAAAATGACTCCAAGATTTCTCATAGTGCTACTGGAGGCCAAGGTAATGCCATCCAGAGTAAGTATCTGGTTAGACACCATGTTTCTAAGATTTGTGGGGCCGAGCATAAGAACTTCAGTTTGATCTGAATTTAAAAGCAGGAAATTTGAGGTCATCCACTTGTTGATTCTTCACAAAAAATAAAAATTTTTTATCTTTATGTTTGAAGCCTGAAATGTGGCAAAAGGTTGAAAAGTTCAAGGGGGCCGAATACTTTTTCGTGCAGGTCTACAGTCTTGTTCCTTTGACGGCTCTCTGGTCTGGTCCATGATGGTGAGGTTGGAATGGAGGAAACTGATTCTGTGGACAGGTGTGATTTTTACACTTAACGAGCTGAGATCAGGAGGATCTGTAATGGATTGATTGGAATCTGTGGGAGCCCGAATGCTGGCTGGGTTGTTGGGGATCAAATACTTATTTCAGTGACATGCAAATCAATTTATAACTTTTATGTAATATTTTTCTTTCTGGATTTTTGGCTGATATTCTGTCTCTCTCCATT
The DNA here is from genome assembly GCA_015106715.1 of Bujurquina vittata. NCBI lineage: Eukaryota > Metazoa > Chordata > Actinopteri > Cichliformes > Cichlidae > Bujurquina > Bujurquina vittata. Next base: position 9,365 of record VUQK01009013.1, on the reverse strand, counting down.
AAAACGAAACTTCCACAAATGATTAGAATCTGTTCATTTCTTCGTAAGTGAGCAAATGTACAAATTCAGCAGGGGATCAAATAATTATGTCTCCCACTGTATTCATACTAGCAAAGAGGCATCTTGACTGGAGCCTGTGCCTCTGCTCTCCACCCTGTAGGCTCAAACCACACAGAGAGCTTTGGATGGCAATCTTTACAGTCTGGTCCAACTGACAAGTGATTAACTACTCTTAACCACTGCAATATAGGACAAAACTGAACATTTCTGCTTGGTAATCTCATCGTCACATATAAATAACAAAGTTAAATAAGAAATCAGACATTTTCTTGAAAAAATGAATTGCAAACTAACCAGGATCTGCTCACCTAAAGATCTTTTGCACTTTACTCTCCTAGCCTACAGTTTATATTTTGGATTTTCTGTGCGCTCTCAGGCTCCGACCTTTAAGCTCATTTTTTGATTGCACTCTTGTGCTTTTGAGTGTATAAACAATCTCAAACATCCAGTTTTAACCTTGTGCCGGTGTCAGGGTGACAATAACACTCCATCATGTTGAAAAGGTGATCCAATTAGGTTTATTAGCCAGGAGCTGCTTCACTCTGTGCTCTAATTGAATTCGGCTTGGCTGAGGCAGATCTTATCAGCTTGGTCTCATGCCTCACACATGAACAAAGCCTCTCAGTTACTGGACACTCAAAATTAAACAGCTTAGAGAAAAATAACAGGGCGGCCGAGCCTATCACCTTTTTCCATCATGCAGAAAGTGGTGGTCTTGCATGACGATGTGGAGGATAATCAGGCAGAAAATCCACCACACATTCCAGCTGAACACAGAAGCCCTTTTTCTTTCACTGTTGCTCGGTGTGGGCGGCAGCGGTGGCCACACTGGGCTCAGTGCTCACTGTGACCTGAGGAAAAACAACCTGATGGCTTCATCTCCATAGCGTGTTGTTTAATACTGCTGAGAGAAGCAGCTTCAAGAGTTCTGTCAGGTGTTTCATCCAGAGACAGAAGCAAAAGCCCACTGTTAAACTGTCTGGATTTTTTAGCCCCCACTGAGCCCAAAGGATGCATTGTATTGTATGCATTTGCATTATATTACAGTCTGCTGTTGACATCATCACGATTTAAAAGATCAACCTGGATTATTTCTTCCTGCTATATTTTACACTTCTGTTGCTGAGATACAGTTAAACATGGAGGTATGGAGGTGCATGACACACTTGACATGTATATTGGGACATAAAGTGGGAAATCCCTGCAACTTTCCAAAAAAAAGAAAAAGGATTTTTTCCATGCATCATTTACATGGAACGTCTGTTTTAAGTCAGACTGAAAGAAAAACAAATTAGCTGCCTGGAAACGCTCCATGGGCCATTATGATGAAGGCTGCAGGTCATCTCAGTTTGAAGGTTGGCTGTATTTATTGAACATGGAATTCACAGAGGAGAAGTTCACGGAGCTCGAGTCCGAGTTTGGACACAGAAAGACAGCAGGACATCCTGACATTTGGAAACTGTTGGTGTTCCTGCACTTGCTGCTGTGCTGCAAAGACTTCGGATTGCTGATGGCAGACTTCAGAATTCTCAAAGTGCAAATAGATCCAACCTCTGGAAGCTCTACAGCTCTGAATATACTGCTATCACTGTGATGGAGCTCTACCTCCCGAAAGTCATCTGGGGAAAAACATGGACTCTGATAGGACCTCTGCAGCACCAACATTATAACTGAAGCACTATCCAAAGATGCTCCAGCAGAGATAGACTGCAGATATGCAGGCGAATAGGTGAGCTGGCAAGAATCATCAAATAAAGATTAGGACTGGACGATATTTTAACATTCTATTTGTGGAGGTGTTTGTGTGGCGCATCCACCAAAATCATGCAAAATTGTCCATTGCCAGCTGCAATCTCCCAACATGAACAGAGACGGCTGCAAACATCTCAATGTGCATACACAACATTTTGTGCAGCTCCTCGTTTCCTTTAGGTTCTCTGACAGATTCTAGCACGACTTTTTTAAAGAGGCTATTGCTGCCTTAGGATCATTAGTCTAAGCTCTTATAAACAATAGCTTGACATTAGGCGTAGTTCCTAAATCTTTTTAACATGCCTCAATTCAACCACTGATCAAAAAACCTGGATTGGACTCCACTGTGTTATCTAATTTTAGGCCTATTTACAAACTCCCTTTTCTGTCCAAATACTAGAGAAAGTTGCCTATATCCAGTTGAAAGCCTTTTTAGATTAAAATAATATTCTTGAGAGCTTTTAATCGGGTTTTAAACCTTTCCACATTACAGAATCTGCATTGATGAGGGTTTTTAGCGACACTCTTTTAACTACAGGTACAGGACATCATGCAATTTTAATGATTTTAGATTTAACAGCTGCTTTTGACACAGTGGGCCGCGATATTTTAATTTCGTGTTTAGAGCATTGTTCTGGTTTTCATGGCAATGTTCTGAAATGGTTTAAGTCTTACTTAAACCAAAGGTCATTCTGTGTAAATCTAAATGAGTTTGAATTATTCCCTCCTCCGTTAACTTGTGGAGTACCACAGGGTTCAATTCTGGGACCTCTATTATTTTCTTTGTATCTGCTCCCTGATTTGCAGAAAGAATAAAATTGCTTTCCATTCCTATGCTGATGATACTCAGCTTTATATGCCAGGATTTATATGCAAGAAGTCCAACTCTGCACAGAACCTAATTGAGTGTCTTAATGATATTAAAATGTGGATGGGTCTTGAATTTTAATGAAAAAAGATAGAAGTCATCAAATCTATTTTTTTTATACAGCGCCAATTCACAACAAACAGTCGCCTCAAGTCTGTGCACTCAAAGCGCTTATACAACACGTTTATATTTACTCCATTCACACAAGGACTTCCATATTAGCTAAGTGCTTTAATTATCTAACAGTCATACTCCAACGCTTGTGTCGGAGAGCAACTTGGGGTTAAGTATCTGAGGCGAACTGAGATCCTGGGATTCGGACTGGTAGAGAGATAAACAGGTATAACAGTCTGGGGAGTACATTCATTTTAATCACTTCGATTCTTGAGCTAAAATCCATAGGGATGGATGCCCATTGTGACAGATCTCTATTTAGATTACTGTTGATGTTTGTGTCATTTGCCGTGAAAAGTTTGCCTTTTGCATTTTTAACTCCTAAATATTTTATTGCTTCCAAGTCCTATTTTAGTTTGTACTTTTTTAAAGTAATCTACTGGTAGTGTAGTTGATACAAAGTACCTGTGTTTTCATAATATTAAGTTTGTAACCAGATTTCTGTCCGAATTCATTTAGGATTGTAAAGAGCTTAGGAAGGGATGAATCTGGGTTTTGGATATATGTGATAATATCATCGGCAAATAAACCTATTTTATGTTCTTGTTGTGCTATCATTATTCCTTTAATATCATTATGTTGTCTAATTTTGTGGGCCAATGGTTCAATAAACAGGACAAAAAGTTAGGGGCTTAAGCAGCATCCTTGCCTAGTACCTCTGTGGAGTCTGAGTCTAGATGAGAGAGTGCCATTGATCTTTAGTCTAGCTGATGGGTCCTTGCAGAGAGCTTGTATATTCCTTATGAACTGGCTACTGAAGCCCATCCTTTCCATAACTGCGAACAGAAAGGGCCAGCTCACTCTATCAAAGGCTTTTTCAGCGTTGAGGCTGACCAAGACAGTACCTATTTTTTGCTTGTTGACTGTATCTATAATCTGAATTGTCCTTCTGATATTGTCCTGAGTCTGGCAGTTTTTTATAAATTCTGTCTGGTCTTCATTTATCAAATAAGATTGTAGTGTTTCCATCCTCTTGGCTAAAATTGATGTATAGAGTTTGTTATCAACATTGAGCACTGAAATTGGTCGATATGACTCAAAGTATTCTTTGTTCCTGCCTTCCTTAGGGATTACAGAGATGGCCGCCTCCCTCCATGAGGGTGGGATGGTAGCGTTCTTAAGTGTCCAATTAAAGGATTCCAATAGTAAGGGTGAAACTTCCTCCCTAAAAATCTTATACCACTCATTAGGGTATCCATGACCCCCTGGGCTTTTTGTTAGCCTTCAGTTTACCAATGGCTTTGTCCAATTCCTCACTGGTTATTGGGGAGGTTAATGCTTTGTTCCAATTTGAGTCTATTGTTGGGAGATCCAATTTAAGCAAGGAGTTTCGTATTACGGTTTCACTTGTATAATCTGATGGGGAGTACAGAGTTTTATAATAGTTCTTAAAGATTGTTTGAATCTCCTCTAGGTCAAAATGTTATTTATTATTAGAGGGGTCTATAATTTTGTGTATTGAGTGCTTAATTTTTTGTGCTCTAAGACGCCTTGCTAGAATTTTTGTCGCCTTTGGTCCGGATTCAAAGAATGTTTGTTTGGTGAATCGCATTTTCTTTTCCAAATCTTCAGATGTTTTTTTTTTTATGCAATGTTTGTTTTATTGTTTTTATTTGTTTTGATACTTCATCCTTGTGATCAGTTTGTTTTTACTTTTCAAGTTCTCTTAACTGCTTCTCTAAGTTATATTACGTATTCAATTCTCTCCATCTTTTTTTACATAGGATGTTTTTGAAATTAGGTTTCCTCTCATTACAGCTTTGACAGTATCTCAAAGTATTGCAGGTTCCACATCATCATCATCTTTGTTTAAATTAATGCATTCTTGAATTTCCTTCTTTATTTCCTGCACTATTGTTTTTTATTCAGTATTCCAGTATTTAGTCTCCTTTGAGTTTCTTGTCTCAAGTCTTCTAGGTTAATAGTCAGGTGTTGTGGTCCGATATGTCGGCTGTCCCAGTTGCACCGTCTAAGACCCTGTGTCTGTTTGTAGTGTTCGTCAAGAAATAGTCTATTCTAGAATACACTTTGTGAGTTGCAGAGTAGTGGGTAAAGTCTTTTTCTTCCGGATGGAGCTCCCTTCATACTTCAAATAGCCCATTTTACTTAATCAAATTTCCAATGTTTTTTGATATGTTGTGCCTATGTAGTATAGTGCTCGTTGTATCCAAATTGTAGTTCAGTATAGTGTTCCAGTCACCTGCACAGACTAAAATACCTTCACTCAGGGTGATTATTTTGTCAAAAAGAAGCCTAAGAAACTTCAGGTCACTCTCTGGGGGCACATATTGACTAGGGTGGTCACAACACTGTTAATTCTGCCTTTAACAATAGCATATCTACCATCCTTATCAGTTTCTACCATCATTGTTTCAAAGTTGACATGGTTAGATATTAACGTAATAACCCCCCTCTTTCTACTATTCTTGCATGAGCTGTAAAATGAGTTAGTTTAGCGTAGCTTTTTTAACTTTTCATGTTTATCCCTCGACATATGCGTCTCCTGGATTTCACTGGGTAAGAACCTCAGTGAAATCAGTTTTTCAATGACTTTGCTTTGTTTTATGGGATTACCAAGGCCACTAACATTCCAGGACACAATCTTAACCTTATGTGCCATAAGTATTAAGCATTATGAATGTAACAGTCACCCCTCTAAACAACACACGTACATTACTTGAACTGTGGAACAAAATCTAACACAGTATAAGAACCGATAGTACTGTGGACTCCAATGGTGAGGCTGAAAACGTCCTCCTTCAGAACCCTGCTGGTGGGTCGAGGGTATAACCTCTCATGATGGAAGGGCCCGTAGGAGGTCAGTAATGAAATAAACACCATCCTATGTGTCCATCAATCATTATTCTTTATGTTGCTGCTCCCAGTAGCGAACATCTGAATCTATTTACTCATCTGACTGATCGCTGATCCCACACCTGATCTTGCTGTCAGTCTGGGAGTCTCCTCTGGAATCCCCAAAGTTTTTCTTTGGCTCCCCCAGCAGCTGTAAATCGGCTTTCCTTCTGGATCTTCTCTTGTCGTTGCCAGCCCAGTAGCGCCTTCGGTCGGGTCTCGGCCGAGTCGTCCTCCTCCCTTGCTGTGGGAACCACCACATTGATGCCTGGTCTCTTTAGCTCCAGCCCTGCTTCGTGTGCACTGCTTTAGGTTCGGGTGCCGTTATCCCAGTGGATTCTCATATTAGTGTAAGGAGTCTCGAAGCAAATGCTCCTCTCCTTTAGAGCTTTCTTTATCTCATTATATTCTCTGTGCTTTTGAATGATGTCCGCCGCGTAGTCGTGGTCAAAAAACAGCGTTCGGTTTCCAAGCTGTATCTTTCCTTTCTTCCAGGCCTCCCTTAGCACCAGCTCCTTTGTGGAAGTTGATAATGAGGGTCGTGGAGGGCCTCGGGTCGTAGTTTGGGAGTGAGAGAGCGGTGGGCCTGCTGGATTTTTAAATCAACCTCCGCCATCATTGGTAATTCACGCTGTATAAGCTCGGACAAAAAGTGTGATACAGAACTTCCTTCTTGGCCTTCAGCCACTCCAAAGATGGAGATATTGTTCCTCCTAGACCTGGATTCCAGGTCTGTGAGTTTCTGCTGCATCATCTTTTCCCGCTGCATGGCTGTTGTCAGAACTCCAGAAACTTCAGCAGCCCAGTCCTCCACCTGCGCCCCCGTTTGCTCCTTCAGCCCCTGGACCTCCTCACTGAGGATGTCTAGCTTGCTGCTCATCTCTCGACGTATTGAGTCCATAGTCTTTTTAAGTTGGTCATTATCCCCTTTAAGATCAGTCTTGAGCTCCTTTATGGCTTCCAAAAGGTCAGTCAAAGTCACGTCAGCTTTGGGGTTTCAGATGGGTTAGCATTAGCTTGTGAAGCCCTCTTGCCACCTTTCGAAGTAGAGCTACTTTTCTCCTGATATTTTGGCATGGTTTGTTTATAGTGTTTGCTTCTTGTGATTCTATTTTCCCTCTTGGCGTGTTGTAGATTTCTCTTTTGCATGTATAACGAGTTTTGGCTATAAGATAATCGAGATTTAGCTGGAGAGCGTGGCACCCACGTCTGCCTACTCTGTCTGCATCCCAGAACCCCCTTTCATTGTTGGTTTTAATTGTGTGCATTATTTATTTATTGTTAGGATAAATTATGCATTTTATCGTTTTATTTGTGTGCTACAGAAGCCCAGAGCGGCCATGGTGCCTACAAACTTTTTTCTGATGGTTTTCTTGTGATAACGCAATATTTATCTCCTTATCGCAAAATAACGATTACTGTTTTCCCGAGATAACGAGATAAATAACTTTCATATCACCCTTAAGGAGACGGCTGCCTCGACTGCAGCTCAGCCCTGCTGCTCGGCACCTCTCGTGCATCATTCGGTAACCATGAAGAGGGCCCGGTCCTCTCAGCGGGCCACCGATGAAGTTGACAGTATATCAGCAGGATGTGGTGTTCATGAATAATAAATGTTAAACATTAGCGCTCTTGAATGTGACGTGCGTAAGGCAGCACGGGGGTTGTTGTTTTGGTTTTGACAATAAAAGGATATGATCGTCAGCAGACGGAGGTCTGCGGTTATTTGTTCAGCTAAAGAACACCCCTATAGGTCTGCAGGTTCTCCACAATCTGACATTTTCAGCTTGAGTCCGTTCTTGGAAAGGTTTTAAGAACACTGAGAAGCTGATCATGAGCCTTCAATAAAAGATAATCATCTCGTGATCTCAAGAAAACCATCGGTAAATTATCTCGTTATTGCAAGAAAACAAAGTTTGTTTTCTCGTGATAATGCGTTATTTATCTCGTTATCTCAGGAAAACGGTCATCGTTATTCCGTGATAACGAGATGAATAACGCGTCATCACGAGAAAACCATCACAAAAACGTTTACAGGTACCATGGCCGCTCTCGGCTTCCGTAGAGTGCAGCTGATGTGTTTTATGTACAGTACTCGGGTCAGTGGTTGTTGCTTTATAAATCAACTTGGCTTGGCTTTAACTGGTAAAGCAGACATGAGTGAGTGACCAACAGCAAAGTGAGAATGAAGCTTTCTTTTCACTGACCTCTGACAGCCATCATCCAAACACAAGCACAAGAACACACTCTTTCAGTCTTGTTTCGCTATCAGGTGTTTAGATTTTTCCTTTAGTGTCTGTTTCATGGTTAGAGCGCAAACAGGAATAAACACATATGTGCACTATAAGAAAGACAACGACAAATGACTGTAGCAAAGCCCGAGGTCAAGTCTGTTGTCTTACATGACTAAAGCTCACACAGCCTCATCAGTGTGACCATATAATTCTGGGACTCCATCAAAGATCATGTCTGTCATCCTTCTTGTGAACCTAAGCACTCTCAGCCTCTCCCTGAGCTCATGTGAGTGTAAGGTGTCTCTCATTAGCACACAGCAGAGCCCAGTGAGGTCCACTCAGCATTCATTAGGATGCCATTCAGCTGAGACGCGACATCTGGACAGCAAAGGCTGAACACTCGACTGACGGCGCATCAAGCTCAGTGAAATCAGGTTTCTATTGTTGGTCAGAGATCTGGGATGATCTCCGGCCTCCCACATGTCACGCTGATCACTGAAGCATTTCACTTATTGATCTCAGAAAGCATCGGTGTGGTTTTAAATGAAATCTGCCTTCAAGCGTTGCACTGATTCCCCTCTTTCCTCATCGGTGAGCATGTCTTTGTAAAGAAGCCCTCCATCACAGCACGCTGAGCTTTCTTTTACTCTGAAAGTTGTCTACTACTCATGTGACCCTTCAAATTCAGCAGCGTCTGAGAACTCGAGGCATCGATCAGTTTGCAGTGGAGTTCAGAAACTTTGTTCTTGGGGTGTTTCAGGGGAGGTGACTTTTCTGGTGTGATGGCAGCCAAAATGTGAGCTTTGCTTTCTATTTTCTGTTGTGGACTAAAACACAGTGAAATATTTGTGTGCGTGTTCAGCATGCTTCCACGGCGGTTTTCTGGACACAGGCGCAGCAGTGTTCGACCTGCCGGGGCGTTTCCCGCCGCCGCGCTGCCACCTCAGCCGCTCTCCTTACAACACAAACAACCACAAACCAGGTCGGCGAGTAGCAGAGGAAACTCGCCGGCAGGGCAGAAAAATACACCGAGCGCACAGATTTGTTTACAGCTTCACCTGCTTCACATTCCTAAAAAAACGGCGGGAGCCGATGAATGAAACTAAACAGATCTGAGCTTACGCTGACCGCAGACACGCTTCAAACTCAGCCCCCCCCTCAGCACCCCCTCAGTGGGGGCTGCCAAAAACGTCTCAACACTCTATTTTACAGTTTGGGCTCATCTTAATGCTACAGCCTATGATAATATACACGTGTACATACCTGTGACCACTGCATGTCATCACAACTGACAAACCCCACGTGTGTGTGTGTGTGTGTGTGTGTGTGTGTGCGTGTGTGTGTGTGTGTGTGTGTGTGTGTGTGTCTCTCTCATACACTCGTGTGTGCCCGCAGCTGTTGTCTCCTCTCTCTGGAAAGATATG